>NNCF01127171.1:902505-913765 GCA_002313205.1 Laupala kohalensis
AAGGTACAACATGTGCTTGGATGGTCGGAGAATTGGACACTCCTGGATGGTGAACTGATTCCAGTCTGCTCTTGCAAACACATTTGCACAGAGTGTTCTGTTTGTCTGTACCAAGCTGTGGGTGAGTGACGCACAATTCCATTCCTAGCGTCACGAATCTACGTCCAAGAAACATAGGACCATTAGCGAGGACTCTCCAACGATGGATAGCCGTTTCGTGTTGAGTTACGCTCAATGAGCTATTATGGATTCTCTAGCTCTTAATTGCGCGGCGGGTAATGTAGAGTGTTGCTTGTTAAGAGCGGTTGGGAGGGGGTTGAGGCAGAACGAATGAAGAGTACTAGAACTCTACTACTTTTAGAAAGAAAGGCACATTTTTTAAATTTTCTTTCTACAGAACCTAAATGTGACATTAAAGTGTATACCAGTGAAACTAAGACAAATAAGTATATAAATGAATCATGTTGTATTAGTAGTATCACATATTTAGAATAGAAAAAAATATGCCTTCAGCTTCTTTTGTTGTATAATTGAATTTCCTCTCTTAAAGCAGGTGGTTTATTATTATTTTTATTATTATTATTATTATTTTGTTGTGCACTTCTTTTTTTCTCTGTTCGAACGGGTAGTTGGGGCGGGCTTATACGTCAAGCCGGAAGTAATATTTGGTCTTAGTCGAGACTAAGAAATTTCCTTGTTAGGTGACATGTTTGTAATATAACGGATTTCTGCATTTTTGGCAGTACATTTCTGGTCAATGGCAATTTTGCAAGATGCCCTTTCAGTGTTTTGGAAATGACTCCAGTTGCTGAAATTATTAGGGAAATAATTAATACTTCTTTTTGTTTCCAAATCTTTTTAATTTCTGTCTTGAGTGCCTGATCTTTTTGAATGTTTGTTTGTTCTGTCTTTTTTAAATTGTTAGTGGAAGGAACAGCTACATCAATAATAAAAGGTTTTCTTTTAGATTTGTCTGTTAATATTATATCTGGTTTGTTATGATCTACTGTTCTGTCTGTAATGGTTTGTTTATTCCAGTACAAGGTGGCATTTCTATTTTTCAAGACAGGTGGTGAATCGAACTCATAATGCGGGGTAACTGTATCAAGCAAGTTAAAGCTTTTAGCTAGCTGTTGGTGAATTATTTTGGCCACTTGATTATGTCTGCAGGTGTAGTCTAGAGGGGCGAGTACTTGGCAACCCGAAATAATGTGATGGATTGTTTCATTGCAGGTGTGGCATACTCTACATAATCCATCGACGTTGTCATGCAGAATTTCTTTTCAGTAATATCTCGTTGGGATTGCTTGATCCTGTGTAGAACACACAAACCCTCCAGTCTCTGCATGGGGTTGGCCGAGTTTTAGCCATAATGTTGATTCTTCCTTGTCTGCTACGGCATCCTGCAGGGAATTTGGGAATTATCCATACAAGGGTTTAGCAAGCCATTTTGCACCACGGGATTTTATATCATTTATTGGTAGTTCAAAATTTTCCGATAACTTTAGGGTTCTTTATCTAAACGAACAAGTAACTGATGAAGAGGATCGTGACTACTCTTGAAATAATTTCTTTGTTTTGTAATCCGCGAAAGACAAACATTTGCTACGTCTAACAACCCCCTAATCCCTTCTGACCTTGGCAGGTAAAGGCGTTTGTAACAAACACTGCGCGCCTCCCCATGACGCCCACGCCTTTCAACTTTGCCCTCGCGCACAACATAAGTTGATGATTTCCATACGGTTCCAATGAACCACAAAATGCACGCATTCGTACTCCACACGAATGATAAACATTCGCCATCGCGTGTTTATTTATCAACCACAGCCCTCTGTACGCATCAAAGTCAAGGCCGACACATTCCAAGGCCAATACAAGAAATTATAAACGAACACATCGTTCATTATAAATTCCATGCAAGATGCTATTCCTAAATACGTGGGCGCAGTAAATAAATATATCTATAACAGCATCCACAAGACCTACTCCCTTCTGATCCAACCGAATTTGATATTGGTTTAGATGCTCAGATATCTTCGCTCAAGAAGCTACTCTTGGCAACGAAAAAAACTCTATTCTTCCTGCCTTAGCGAGTGGCGCACTATATCTGACTTCTCGACGAGTACATACTATTTTCCGCTCCGAGATATTCAGACTCAAGCTGATATGCACTCTCACGACTTGGGACGCATATAATAATTAAGTACGAAACGCTGAACGCGAGCCAAGCTCCGCCAGAAATTTATTCGAGACTTCACACCAGATCCTTGAAGAACTTACCTTCAAATATATCCCGGAATCAGACGACGGAAATCTTCAAGCTCCTACGCCAAACACCGAGGAACTTCGCCCCCGGAACGGTGCAGCTACAGAACGAAGATTACAAGACNTGTCTTTCTTTCATTGTTCTTAATCGTTCAACCAAAACAGGTCTACGCAATAAATTGTTCTAAGACCAAATTGGAAACCAAGCATTTTATTTATTTTGTGAAAGAGGAGGTTTTGTTGTAAACCAACCAGATCTCCACCCTGCACAACACGTTCAACACATCCTTTGGCATGGTGTCTTCTAAATTTTGTCATGAGAGTGCATTTTTTTCTGTTGATGTTCTCCAGATCTGTGTGGGACCAATAAACAATTCCAAATGTATATCTTAGAACGAATACTGCCCAGCTATTTATTGCCATAATCAGATTTTTTGCATTTAATTGCGTCTTCAATATTGAAATGGCCCTTTTTTCACGCTTGTTTTGGAAACACTTTTTGAGGTCTGTGTGGTCAAATTTGCGATTTTGTTGGAAGCCAAGATACTTATAATTTTGATCTGATTCTAGACATTTTATGACTGATTCTGTTGACACTTTAATAATTTTCTCCTGACATGAATTTATCTCTATTAATGTGCATGGTTGCACATTTATCTAATCCAAAAGACATTTTAATGTCTGAACTATAGAACTGTATGATTTTCAGAAGGCTGTGCAGATTATCTGGAGAGTTACCAAACACCTTTATGTTGTCCATACATTAAGTAGGTAATTTGGGATGTTCTGTGCTTTGATTCTAATTTGTAACCAAATTGTGTTTCATTGAGAAGTCTCGACAGTGGATTCAAAGCCAGGCAAAGTATTCACGAAGCTTTTTCTCTGATGTCATTGTTTCACATTCAATAAATTTTATATCTTTGTATTCTTCTATTCACGAACTTTGAAGTAGTCGCCCGTGAATAGAAGTATATAGTTTCATTTTTATAAATCTGCAAAAGTATCTCTATGACTAAACAGCTACAAATCATTTGAATATGCAGCATGAATAGATCCATGTCAAGACTTATAGTAGTGGAACCCATTCTTTGAAAAATCTTGATTCGTTTAGGAGATTATGAGGTGTCACTGACTCACCTTGTATGTTACTTATTTATGCGTGCTTATGGTGCACCATTAATTTAGCTACGATAACCATCGCCATTCAATTTATTCTTAGATTTCGTTGTTTTATATTAAATACGAGTACGCGAAAGAAACATACATGAAGAATAATGCATTTATTAGAATGATTTTTACTCAATTTATAAGCAAAATTTTTAATAATTCTACTCATATTAGCCTTAACCATGATAAAATGTTATAAATCGTGACCATCATAGATAAAATGCACTCAGATTTTGGATTCTAGTTTACTGAAGACTTACGTTTTCTAAAACCAAAACCTTACTTCTAACCTTGACAGAACCCTCCTTCCAGTCATCTTTACCTCTTAAATAGCAAAGAGCAGGTATCAGGGTGGTAAGGATGCTGTACAGATTTTTGAGTTGAAATGATTTGATTTGAGTGTATGAGGTGATGAGGTTCGAAGGATCAAAAATGTATAGACAATTACAGAAAGCAAAGTAGATGAGGTGTGGTTAAACCCTGAATATGGCAACATAACAGTTTAATGTCACGAAATCTGCAACTAACAATGAAAAACATGAAAAATGAGACTTTACAAAATACCACTGGAAATGTAGATGAGGCGAGATGATCCGCAGGGAAAGTCGTCGGCTTGCTCGCCGAATGATGAGAGTACTATGACATGTTTTATATTGACTCCTCGGACGAGTTTTGCTGTGTCCACATGTCGTGGCTTTCAGAAGAGGAGGTGATGATGAGAAGTGATGATGATCTGTGCGTGATAGAAAGTGAACGAGTGTCCCCATGTCGGGGCTCGCTTCGGAGAAGCGCGCTGGCGCCAGATGAGAAGTGATGATGACTCGTCGAGTGAATTGCAGTAAGTAAGAACGGTTGCTCGTCGGAGGCTACCTGGTAGCGGCGAAGGGCTCGCTCGCTAGATCTGGTTCACTGGATCGATCGATAGCGTGTCGTGAAAGGTCGACCGTGTATTGATCGCCCATCTCACTCGTCATGATAGGTTATTTGACGCTGTTGTGGCGGGTATAAAGTTCATAGAAACCCAAATCGAGATATGTCACTCAATTGGCGTAAAGAACATGTGGTCCACAAATAGTTCACCTGGCTAATGGTACGATATTTGAGAAATGTCTAAACTGATGTCATAATTAAACAGGCAATAAATATGTTCAGAAGCTATACAAAAGTTTAGTGAAGGACACAAATGTAATATAAATTTATGTGCTTCTCTTGCTCAGTATTGTTCATTAATTTCATACCAAAATATAAGTAACAAAGTATTAAAGTTAATTATTATTAACCTAATGTTGAACATCTGTCCAATAAACCCATTTTACTTTCTATCTCACTGTAATTCATTTGTCTTTCCAGTTTTCAATTCAGTTCGTCTTTAATTAGATAGTGATACACTCATCTCTCGGTTTTATTGTTCCATTTGTCACAATTGGACGCGTGCCGTTGTTATAGCAAACACAATCTGCCATGCGGAGTAACAAGGTTTCGCATTCTGATAGAAGTACTTATTTCCCATTTCCAGTTCAGAATGTTCAATCAAGTCCCACTTATAGTGATCTAGAGTGTCACTTTGTGTCCTTTCTATGTTTTTCACCTAGTTACTCGTAACTTTTGATTTCACCAAAACATTCCTGTAAAAAGTCTGTTTCCGAGTGGCAAAAAAAGTTAACCGCAAAAAAACAGTGAGATTTAGAGAGTCGCCAAGTTAAAATAAACTATTGCAGTAACCAGAGTAATTTTTCTGAATAAATGAAAGAACACATCTTTTGCCCAATTTCTTATTGCAATCCCAAATTGCAAGTATTACTAAGAGAAAAAATGACCAAATGAAATGAATAAATGGAAATAAATAAGTATATTTATGAACACACGAAAAACCCCCATTAATAATAGATAATTCAACCGCTCAAGTTTATTCGTTTTCCGCATAGATTAGTTCAGATGTGATTAAATCAGTTGAGACATGATATCCATAATTCTCACCGCAATTATGAAACTGTGCCACATATTTGGCGAGGTCTATTCATTGCACACTTTTAAGTTATATACTCGAAACCAACTAGAGCAATCCTTTTTCACATTTTACATCACTCTTGAACCAGATGACTGACCATTGACTGTCGGATGACCTACCACCACTCACAGCCTACTGTCCTTTCACACAATTCGGAATTCTACATGTATGCTTTACAATGAAGCATGCCTTTTTCGCCTAGCCCCGTAAAGTAACTTCTGACCACACTGTGGTGAGTACACGTTCACGAAATTTCTTACAGCTTTAATTTAATATTGATAATAATTTTGTAACTCATTTCCATCTTGAAAATCTTCTTCGTATTGATTTTTTATCGGAACTATCGCAATTCAAATCAGTTTTACAAATCTCATTTTCTATGAGGAAATTGTAAATGAGAGACACATAATATAAGAGTTTTTGCGATGATGCTAAGGGCCTAGCAAGATAATATAGTAAACACACTCTTCAACTGAAAATGGAGATTATATTATTGTATGGACTTTTTCTTTTATATTATATCGGTGATCACTATTATTTCTGTTTTATTTTTGGAATTGGTGGATGACTCAGTGTGGCGTAATAGTTTCTAGATTACCTCATCATTTTTACGCAGATACGTTTTCTTTCGCCCAACCTGATGAATAGAGGGAAAGTTTGCTTAACGGTTACAATAAGGTCCCAAAGAATTGTAACCGCTCTGACCCTTTCAGTCGTCTACCATTCTTGAGTGAGAAATTCTTGAGTGAGAAAGAGTCCAGTGAAGCAAGAAATTACAGTTAATGTTAATGGAACAAAAAGAGTGGAATACATTTGAAAATGAACTTGATGTGTTGTAGGTGTGGAACTTCGCATTATTGTTGACTATCAATTTAAGTAATTTTGCTAGAGATCAGTAGTGGTAGTAAAATGATGCAACGGACGACCACGACAATGACGTTTACGCTGATCAATCAATAGATTGTGTTGAGTTTCGACAGACATGTGAATAGTTGAAGATTCGGCCAAACTTAAGAATATGGTTCCACAAGGGTTCGAAAAAATAATTTATGTCATAATACTACAAATATTATTGCGGTTCCGAAAATATAAGCCGTATTCTTCGCTTTTCATATTTACGATAGTTATAAAGAAATATTGTTCCGCACTATTTTCTTCTCTCCGCCACCGTTTATGTTAGTATGTTAGGGTATGATAGTTATAATATAATGAACAATTATAAACAATTGTTCGGTCACAGTCGGCGATATTAGGTTTTTTAGACACAGCGATTCCGTTTTAAGAAAATCTGTTGTAAGTGTGAAGATGGAGGCGATGGTGGAGTTGCAGCACATGCGGAAGGATATTCGAAGAATAAGGTTAGGGTAGGACGATAATGTTAAATTTTCCATCGAAAAAGGAAATTTTTTTCACATAAAATGATTCAATTTGTAATTTCCGAGAACAAAGTCCCTTCCAGAATCATGGCAAAAAAAAGCTGTTTTTCGATATCTCATCTGGATATTTTTCTACGGCGTTGGACCATACAGTTAAGTTGGTCCGAAGAATCAAACGCAACAAAAGAAAGCAAGAGTTCCGGGTTCGATTCGAGGATCCTCGCCATTCTCTCCTGACCGAAAGTTATCACAAATCTTCTCCACGTGTAGATATGAAAGACATATGTATCGTTCAACCATCTTGACATTTAAGTTAAGTCATTCACGAAGGATGACAATAGCAGTTGCTCGAGCAGTGATATGCATGCGTCAAATACTACGATAATTTTTTATCAAACAAAACATTGTTTAAAAACTATTTTCTTTTATTGGATCATTCCGTACCATTATAGTTCCTAAATTTGTTTTACATACCTAAACATTTCTCTTTAATCCACTATTAAGGTAACTATTTGTGCTCTCTATGGATGTATTCTGTGCCCACCACACTGTGATATATCTCTTACGTCTTATGTCTTTCAAACACACACACACATAAATATTTAAAAGCGCCTTCGCTTTCTCTAACATATACAGAGTTCAGCGTCATGCTTTTTTCCCTCACAGTTTATAAAAAAAGTATATACGCGGTGGTGTAACCGACTGGTGTGCAATGTGGTGCAATTATATGAAATACGCCGCCAGCTGATTCTACATCCCCCTCCTCCTCCTCTCATTTACCCCTTCTCTTGTCTCCTATCCGCACCATTTCCACAAATACGCTGGAAATAAACCACAGTCAACTGGCGTCTGTAATATATAGTTTGGCTTGCCACAATTATCTATATCCAGTAACGATTTTTGTATTTTCCGTTTAAACAGCAATTGTGTGTAATATTCCTTTATTTGTCTGGTTAGCTACGTACGACAATACTGTATGTCGACAGTATTTCTGATTATTTTTGTCTATTTACTTTTGTTTTTAAACGAATTAAGTCTACGAAAATGGCAGGAACAACCAGTGAATGAGATCAGCACTTCATGTTCGTCATATCACTGAGACGTATAATTGTTTTCTTTATTTTTGCTCTAATTGTTATAAAACACAACAAAATGAATAATAATGAAAGAAACAGGATTTAATTTCTATGTATCGGTTAATTAGATCGTACTAATACTATTCAAGAATTCGCTTGACTAATTTGAAGTGTACAAGAGCACGTACAAACATGGCGACCGAGCGCAACGCTTTCGTGATTTATGCATCTCACCTCGGGAAAAGTGGAATATCTTTCTCAGATGTTCGGTGACCTAAAAGGTGACCATAAAGGTGATGTAAAAAGTACTACGGAAAATTTACTATACATCAAAGTAAATCTTTATTACTCTCCTAATTTAAAAGTTGGCATTATTTTGTAAATACGTGTTTTCTCCATAAGACGCAATGTATTTCAACATCAATTATAATTGCAATTATATCATTTAAATGACCGGTAAGGTACGTTTTTCAAGTTGAAATCACAATAAGAACTCGTTTATCTGTTTATTTTTACCGATTTCAAGAAATTTCTGTGATTTAATTCTACTTACGCTAGTAGTAAATGATTTTGCAACAAACTCTAAAGTATCGGATAACTATTTTATGTCCCATTGAGTGTCCTAAACACACAACATTTACTTCATTTTGATGAATAATATCATGATAATATTGATAGCATCGTTCATTCAACATATATTTTCGTCTGCTAAAATGTTTTGGATGCAACTTCTTACTTTTTTGGTCTTTTCTATACAAAATCTTTACCCCATGTTTCTCTTTCTTTAAACGGAACACAATTAAAAAATGTTACGAATACAAAATTCTTAGGTCTCCATATTCAAGACAACCTCAAATGGAATTGTCACGTTGACAATCTTAATTCCCAATTAAGCAAATTGTGTTACGCATTCCGAAACTTAGTTAACGCAGTTAGTCCACGTATTTCCCGTTGCGTATATTTTGCAAACGTGTACTCCCATTTACGTTACGGCATTACCTTCTGGGGTAATTCCAGTCACAGTATTCAAACTTTCAGAATTCAGAAGAGGATAGTTCGGATAATTTGTAAATCTCACCCCCGAAACTCTTGTAAACCTTTATTCAAGGAATTAAATATCTTAACACTTCCCTGCATTTATATTTATGAAACGGTCTTGTTTGTTAAGACCGAATTACTAAAGCACCACCCTTGCTTAATACGAAACAGTCTCGTTCACGAACACAATACTCGCAATAGTAATAATATTCATCGCCCTAGAGTGTCAACCACTCTTTGCCAAAAAGGACCTTATCATTCGGGAATCGTTCTATATAATTCCCTGCCCAAGAATATAAAAGACATTATGAAATTGAATATCTTCAAATCCGCGGTTAAAAACTACCTCCTGCACCAGTGCTTCTACACTGTAAAAGAATTTATTGATTTTAATAAAAGTTAAATTCGTCTTGTACTTTATCACGCCATTGCTGTAGCACTTTTTAAATAACTTATAACAATTTCAAAAACTATTTTCTTGCATGATTGTGTTGCCGTATGGCTCATATTAATTTAGTTTTATGTGTACTCAACTTTGGCACGGTTGTGTACATTAATTCTGTAGCCCCATCCTGGCCCGGGTTTTTCTCCGTTTTTCCTTCGGGTAGAGGCGGATTTCTTATACAGGTTCTCTAGGCTTTGTCTAGGGGCGTGTTTATTGTAACAATAAATCGTGAATTTAGTGTTTTTTCAACTCTTATGATTTTTAAACACTATACTCAGAATAATCTATAGTTCGATAATAACTTGTACATGTAAATTTACAAACATATTTGCGTTAAATTACAAACATATTGACATTATATATGTATTATAACTCGCAGCTAACTTTTTATCTTATCTAGGAACTTTTGCTGAAATTTTTGAATCCGCCTATGCCTTAGGGCCCTTGATCGGAATTGATGGGATGGTCCCTTGCTTGCTTCCGGAGAGTAAATTAGTTTATTGTCCTCCACGTGGTCATACGCAGTCTGTACTGTTTTTTGACAATAAATTTATATTTATTTATTGGTATCTCGTTTATATTGGAACTTAAGGTATTGACGTTCCATGTTATACTTCTAAATATTTATACAGAAAACTTGGTTGGTTTTCATTACTGAGACTTTTTGTTACCCATATAGCCGAGCGATATATGACCATCATAATATCTTAATTTATAAAATTTAAAACCTGTTCTCTGCGTAAAGTTTGTGAATGGTATTATAGTACGATTTTCGAACATTATAGGTACAGTAAATGGTATCTAGGGTTTAGGATATCATAAGTCGCCAAATGAGGATATTTCATTATGTGAGCATGGAAATAAATTATATAAGTCTACATTTACCCCGCTGTGCACACAGACTCTGCACCACGTCTTGTACGTGATGATGGGAATACAGGATAAATTAAATAGTATACATTATACAGATAAAGCAATTTTAGTTAACAATCAAATCTAAAAACACTATTAAACAATCTTGTACATTAAATGTAAAACTGTTTTCACATACTGTCTATAATACATAATAATAATAATAATAATAACTGACTTCATAATAACTTCATACTGACAAAACAATTACTCCCAACAAACCCGACATCCTCCTCCATGACTTACAAGAAAAATCTGCATTTCTCATTGTCACTCACCCAGCAGAGAACAACATTAATAAAGCTGAATCAGAAAAAATATCCAAATACAATCCAAATACACACCTCTGTCTATAGAGTACAAAGAAATATACAGACTTAATTTCATAGACATCATTCCTATAGTTATTACAGTAAATGGTTTAGTAAATAATAATCTTAGAAAATACCTTTAAAAAATAGGACTAAACTCAACTGAAATGATCATTAAAACACAGAAATCAGTTATTTTAGAAACTTGTAGAATAATGCACACTATGTTAAACATAAAAGATTAGTACGGATAGAGGTATGCCGTAATGGCCCCTCACTCATTATGTACCGGATGTATATCTCCGAGAAAATGAATAATAATAATAATAATAATAATAACAACAACAACAACAACAACAATGCATCTTTATTTACAGACGACGTACATACAGTTTTAAAATGGAATGGAAAATGACATTATTTAAAATTTTCTGAGATATTACTTAAAATTTGTTGGAAATCTCTTAGATTGCGGTGAACCTCACCGCTAGGTAACAGATTAAACATGTTACGTCGAATGAAAATGGGAGACGAGACCGGGGATCGAACCCGGGACCTTGAGCTTTGCGCGCTCATGCGCCTACCGACTGCGCCATCCCGCTCGCTACCCGTGCCCGTCTACCATTCTCATTCAACTTGTGAAACCCAAAGACCTCTGAGGT
>NNCF01127171.1:913926-928934 GCA_002313205.1 Laupala kohalensis
TTAAAATTTGTTATCGATATTGTGTTTACTACGACATGTCTTTTTTATATAAATTAGGATGAATGTAATTGGAAGAAAATAAAGATACGGGTGACGTAAATGATAATGTCAAACACTTTCTGTCAAACTGTCTTTTACTTGGTTTTGAAACAATGAGGTCACACAAATATGATCCCACAAAACCATCTCAAATGAGAGAAGCTTTACATCGACATGCCCTTCTGTTATATGGACATATTATCAGTCACAATCGACCGGAGAGTGCTGGCGAAAAATAGCTTCATTTCACGAAATAAATGTATTTCAAAATCAGTGGTTAAATATTGCCTTCCTTTCCATTTCATGTTTGCGACTCGTATCAAAGGTAATCTCATCAAATTCAACATTCATTTTTGAAAGAGATTTCATCCGAAGGTCGTCTCTGTCCAATTTGTAAATGGTGGTAGAGATAACATCACTGTGATGTGGTGGAATGATAACGAACACAAGAAGTAATCCTGATACACGATTTGACGAGTGGAAATATGTTACATTGGAAAGCAAAATGAGATACGTCCCTTTACAAAGAGAGATTGGAACAAATATGCGAGGAAATTCGTCCAATAGTTATTTGTATATTTACCACCGCATATCTCGAATTACGTAAATGCCACAGATATTGAAATAACCATTGCGTGTACTAATGTTAATTACCGTAGGAATAGGACGGATGTTGATAGATTCTTCATGACAAATAATTGTTTGTAATGATAATTAGATAAATTATAGTACAAATTTTATCGTAAGTATTTTTCGTTGAAATTCCGTGATCTAGTTTTTACTATTGATTTGGTTGACAAAAACATTTTTATATCAATTTCTTTTGTATGTGTATTTTGGAATGTATTTTTTGTTCTGTAAAGCAGATTATTATTTCGAAGAAGTCATTGACTGCTCAAAACATCCCTTTTAATCTTTAATTTTAACTAATGAACTCATTTAATGATTAATGATAGTTGAATTTAGTATTTAATTTTTGTGCGTACCCATAAATATTTTTAACTTTTTTAAAATCTTGAACACAGTTATATTCATAGGGATGAAATAATAAACTTCATTGTCAAAAATTCCGTTTCACACTGCGTGTGACCACTTGGAGGTATGTTTCCCTCTGGAAACAGACAAGGGACAATCCCCTGAATTCCGATCAAGGACAGTGGTGGATTTAATATTTATAAAAGAAGTTATTCAAAAAATAATGCTGTTATCCATGAACTATTTCCGAAATAAATCTAATTTATTAAATACAGTAAACATTCGACACTAATGACAAAAAGGTATTAAGGTCATTCTCGATTACTTATAAATCCACCTTTACCCGAAAGAAAACCGGAGAAAAACCCACGCTAGGATGGGGCTACTACGATAAAATACACTACCGTGTCATTAAGCTTAAAGTGAGAAATAAACAATTATTTATAAAAATGTATGAAACGACTAAAAATCTTAAAATAATTTTAATCGTTAATAATTATACATTGTACCACGGTTAATCCGCACAATATATATACACTACTGTAAAACAAACATTGGTTACGAATGCTGCTATAAACGTATAAATGAGTATCAACTCCTAGAACGACATGTGATCATCTCGTGGAAAGTGTAACTATCGTACGGGGAATAGCATGACCAGATATCCAATACCATTCGACGGTACTCGTATCGACATCGTTGGCTTCGAAGTGGATAACTCGATAAAGTAATTACACGTTCCCAAACGCCGTGATCAAAGTAATTTGCT
Source organism: Laupala kohalensis (assembly GCA_002313205.1). Taxonomy (NCBI): domain Eukaryota; kingdom Metazoa; phylum Arthropoda; class Insecta; order Orthoptera; family Trigonidiidae; genus Laupala; species Laupala kohalensis. The sequence continues at coordinate 915,710 of NNCF01127171.1, forward strand.
AAGTAACCAATTCGAGCAGGCATGCCAATTCACCATCTAACACCGTCAATGCTTTCGCTTCAGTCGCAGTTGGCACCACTGCCAACCTCCATCCCACAATCCTATCACTACAATGGAGAAAATTGCCCTGATTTTCGTTGTTAGGGCAATGTATTTTTAAACAATTACTGTTATTCTTGTTCTATGGTAGGAGAAACAAGTAATTATATTTCTCTAGAGAGCAAGAAAGTAATTAAAATATCTATTTTAAGTATTCGCAAACTTACTGCTAATCATAATTCCGAACTGGAGGATCTGCGGATTTCACGTAGTCCATCAAAGTATAGTTTAAAAAGTATTGGTTTTGAAAGCCCAAGAAATTCCTATTAAATATCACTTCTGGTTAGTAGTTTTTTAACGAATTGCATTAATATATTTCTACCTTTCTTCGATTATACAACTTCGTACTGTTTATTTTCGTTGGAAAAATTTATACACAAATAAACGAAAACGATGAAAACGGTTTTCTTCAATCAAAATACTTTCGATTAATTTGAACCATTTTATTCATACTCACAGCATCCATTACTGCAAATTAGAGTACCACTTTTTTATTTTAAATCTAGGAATGTCTTTGATTAACACATTTCCGAAATAAATAAAACAAAATTTAAAATTAAACACATTTATTATCAGCGGAAAAATAATTTGCCAGACGTCAACTTCTATTAGCTCATTGTGGTATTATATAATAATTATTCTATTTGCTCATGATGGCATATTTAATTATTCATTTTTTCATTGAATTTTCTTAATCAGTTTGACTTGGCGGTTTGAAGTACTAAGTTGTATTTAACCCCTGACGTCCTTTGACCGGGTATCTTCCGGTCACAGACAAGCATTCACAATCTAATGCGTCTCCTATGGAGCAAACTCGGGGTTATTAACTATTTTGAACGTGTGTAGGCTACGGATGAACTTGTGATTGTGCATACCATTGCATCAAGAAATCCACGGCGAAATAGTTTTCATTATAGTTTGAGAAAATTGAACTCAGTAAAATTGTGTCAAATAATAAGATTGCTGCTTCATTATATGGAGTATAATAATGAACCGCAATTTTCTTCCACTATACCCTTGTCGCCCAGATTTTGTGAGATGGTCTGTTATAAGCCCCACTAAGAGCCAAGCAGTATTAAATAAATGAATCCCCATTCTGATACCTGAATCCATATATCACTCCGTGGCGACGTGACGTATGAGCGAGCACTCACAATGGCTGAGGAGCGAAACCCGATCGTGGGAGACTCGTAAATCTCAAGTGACATATTCGCGTACCGCCTGCGGTCGCAGATTGTGCGGGAGGACAGCGCTCCAAGCGGCGATGCACAGCGTCTTTACCCTCATCCAAAGCTGTCTATAAAATAGAGCTGCACCCACATGGGGAACGACGGCCGATACTCTCCGCAATATTGGATACGAGTCGAGAATCTCGACATATCCAGTCGTTTTCCTTTTAGAAAGCAGAGCGTCACTTCAATTTATTTGTTTATGTAGAATATGGTTCATTGTAAACCTATATATCATGGATTTTATGGCACAAAATGAGAATTTCAAAGTATATTTCAAGAGAATTGGCAGGGCAGAGACGGCGGAATTGAAATAGGGAAAGGGAGAGGAGAGAGCGGGACAAGTGCTTTGGAATAGTGAAATATATCGTAAGGAAAGAGAAGAATACATAAGGTATATGAAGGAGAAAGGAATGCGGAATGTAACACAGAATAAATAATTTATAAACAATAAGGACTAGTATAAGAAAAACTGAAAAAAATTGGACACAATTAGGATTGATAAATGGTTTGATTAGTAAGCAGGATTGAAGACAGAGAGAAGAGTGAAAGAGAGACGAGATGAAAGACAAAGGTGAGAAATTCAAAGAAGAAGACAAAAGAAACTTGAAAGATGACAATGGACAAGAGAGTAGATGAAGCATCCGCCACCCCGTGGCGAGAACTCATTCCTGGGAGACTAAGAGACTGCCGAAAGACAATAAAGAACGAGGAATATAAAAACCAATGAAACCGTACAATCACACTGTTCAAGGCAAGGTAGCCAACAGAAAAGAAAAAAAGTATTATAAAGATATGAATAGCTGATAGTGTTTTCCTTCGTGAATCCACAAACACACTAGATTGGCAGTTTCAATGCTTGTCGGAAAGAGACATTGAAGCCCATCTTCTTGCACACGACGCCATCTAATGTATTGAAACAATACATTAGCAATTGTGGAGAACTCCATAGGGGACTTAACATCTATTAAGTATGTGTTTGGCGTACACTGGGCCCCGAGCTGAGTCTAGCATTACTTCCATTTACTTGTGATATGCTCCTTCCTTTCTCTTCCCTGACCTTCCTTGGTCACCCCTTGTTCTTTTCGATCCCGACGTTATTAGTGCTAGGGTATCTTTCATTTTCCTATTTTTTTGTCTTCCCCTTATTTTTTTGTGCCTCCTTTTTTTGTCCCCCCTCATTTTTTGTCCTCAATGTTGTGATGTATGTTTTGATATATTGTAATTCAGGAGGGTTTTTAGTGGGTATGGTTGAGTCATTCGGCGAATCCTACACGCGGAGAGAGTCAGGGTGATTCTCCTAAGTGCGTAACTGCATTTTCCCAACCAGTACAGAATTTTAGATCTCTAATGACCTAGATGTCGACGAGCCGTAAAGCCCCACAAAAAAAATTGTGGAGAATATCACACGAAAACATTGAGTTCCTGGCAAGAAATTATGGAGTGGTACAAATTGATACGGAAAGTATTAGACGAAACGATTAAATATATCCGAAGAAAATGTTGTCTAATCTGCTGTTATGATGGCAATAAAGATGCAACAAAGAAACAAGAAGGGCGAGAGACATACCAGTTCCTACATCGTGTTTACTTCGCTATAAAAAAAAATGGTATCAGCCAATTAGAAGAACACTAGAGATTCTGACTGGTCATGGAAGTGTCCATGAGCATTTGAAGAGAAAAGGAAAATTTAACATAAATTTGTGTAGGTGTAGGAAGGATACAGAAAGCGATATATTGCTCGCTTGACGGATATGAACGAGAATATATCTAACTATCTGAAAATTATGATTTGTAAAATGTTAAAATTTAAAAACGAGTACATTGACGGGCAGGGGAGAGAAATTTGAAAATTTTAGTACGTGTCGTACACATCGTACTAAGATTGGATGTATGAATGAATTAATGACATCTAAAAATATGATTGAGAAATTGTAATTATAATGGTCAATTATCATAATAATTCTATTGGCGACGCCGGCAAACATATGAAGAGTTAAAGAAATGATGCAGGAAATATAGTATACCATAAATAAATTAGTTAATAAATGATTTGTAAAAGATATTAATACTATACAATAAACTTCACATTTTTTCTTAGTTATAATTCATAATATTGTGCTACAAAACATAAGTATATAAAAAAGAAAGCAATTATACTTCTATGGCATTTGAATAAAACTGCTCGCTTGAGCAAACTAGTGTGAACTACAGAGGTAAGATGGCGATGAACAGTAACTAACGGTGTGACTTCAGCAGCACGCACCTCCAGGACTCGAGTGAATCACTTAACGCAAATACTAACGTAGGACGATATGCAAAGGATTGTTGTTCTTACTTCACGTGTCTTCACATAGTATTTGTTGCATTTAAATCTTCGTATTTGTCGCCTACCTTTATCTGCCAGAGCTAAGTGCAATATACTGATACGGTTCCAAAGTACATTAAATGCCTCCGTCAAAGTTTCCTCCGGCCATATGTAATGTACGATTTTGCCCGGATGCTGAATGTTTTACGGTTATTCACGTCCGAAATTCTAACTTCTTTTATATAGTTGTGAAATGATGAATGATTGATCAGTCGGAGCAATGATTATACCTTAAATTAGCATCATAATTCCGAGACTCCATGTATACGTTTTATCCCCTTGCATTTTTATTACGTAATAGCATTAAATTGATACCTATGTGATATTTTATTACTGAAGCGTTTAAGAAGACTGATAACCTTAGCACGTCTTGCAATCTAACGGATTCGCAGAGAAATACAGGGTTTGAGGGGAGTAGATCTGGTGGAACTGCTGACCAGTTGACACTTCTGCTTAGTGCAATTTGCGTTACGTGTCATGCCACTTAAAAATTCTAATTTGAATTCAAACTCACATGTTGTCATACGACGAGAGCACAGCGTAGTGCCGTGTACAAGAACTAAGCCATTTCAGATCACATAAAATTGGCTTTACTTTAGTCTCTTGTATCATCTATGTACTTCAATGCTCATAGCTATCCTTATCTCACTCGCCTTAATCTCCGGTTCTCGCAGGTGCGTCGGTGGCTCAGTCGCCTGCAGGATTGGTGGCAGCGGACGCTCAGCAGCAGGAGCAGCAGGCTGTGAGCACCTACATCCAACTCCTGCAGCAGCGAGAAGAAGAGAATCGGGCCGAAGTGGAACGGCTGACTGCAGAGATTCGTTCACTTAAGCTGCAGCTGCTGCAGATGACTGGTGAGTGACCTTCTTTTCCTGAAACTCCACCACAGGGGTGAGGGGGCACACATAATCAAATATTATTTATTTAATCTTTAATTTTTTGAATGAGAATAAGGTGATTGGTTTTGGAATTAATTACTAATGTAGTTACAATAGTACGTAAACATACTTCATTTGTCAAACTCGAATAATTTCTGTTAACTACATTCTTTCGTGAGATTACACATATCGAAAAATTATTTTAAAAATTCATGAATCATGAATTTTTAAATTCATGAAAACAGACGACTCAAAGTTTTCGACATCTGTTGAAAACCAAGTTATAACGATAATCTGTATTGACCTGGTAAAACATAACGAAATATACAAAAAACTGACGTTTCGTCTAACATTTTGTGATCTTCGGAGCGTTGTATGCCAATGAAGGCCTGACCGGAGAGTTATGGTTAGATCATCAGATTTCTATACTTTGATACAGCGTCACTTGGACAACCAAGATTCTTCCGTACCTAATCGCCGAGTTTCTCGCAACTATTGAGCAGTAATAACTAGTGTTGATCGAGTGTTGATCGAATACTAACGAGATGGCCATGCAAAATATTTAGTGTTTTTGTATTCTTTTCGAATGTTTTGTTTTATTCTTTGCAAAGTTCAGTGAAAGAGTAGATGAAAAAATAAATATGTGGAAACAATAATTGTGACAAGTAAATGATTTTTTTTGAATCAGCGTGGCTCAGTGGATAGAGCACTGAGTTGCTGACTGGATGGCCGGGGATCGATCCCCGGTGTGGTGGGGCTTTCATCACGCCTCAACATCCAGACTGCCTCCCAGGCCTACTCAGCCTGCTATAAAATGAGTACCAGGATCTATCCTGGGGTCGAACCGGTCGGAGCGAGATGCTGACCACATCTCCTCCTTCTTATGCCGGGGTCAAGAAATCGCGCCAGCTCTACCCTCCGCGAAGGTCAAAGTCCACAAAGGGCTGTAGTGCCAGATAAGAAGAAATGATTTTTTTTTACTTTTGGTGAAATGTTACCCACGGAATTCGAATGGAAACTTCAAGATAGCATCTCGTTTCAAATTTTTTACTTTTTGACAAATGCGCTTTCTTTTGTAGCTCCATGAGGTAGAAATTCGTGTTGCAATGCTCATGGACAAGAATAGGAGAAATAAAAACGGAAACAGCAGATGCAGCGCGCTCTTGCGGAAGGCAGATACGAGAAAGGGGTTGGGATCGAGAGCATCACAGAAGCTTCTAGCTCCGACAGCGTCTTCTAGATCGTTGTAGGCTGGTCGCAGGCTTAGTTGGCGGTGCTCTCTACTACTCATTTTGAACGCTTAAGGCCATTTCACATCATAGTGGAGTAAGACAAGGTGTTCCCGTCCCGAGAATGCGCAGTGAAAGTCAATCATATTCAAGACATTATTCGGATTAAGCATATTTGGAAACCGTTTCACGCCTGCAACTCAGTCAAACATATTACGTAAATCTGTACAACACATTTAACTTGCCTCTAAAAAATGTCTTGCGTTTCATTGGCTGGCCCACGTCCCCTCCACCTCGATGCGCAACGGCAGAACTTTTCTTATTCCGCTATGGTTTCACACTTGGCGACCGGTCTCGGAGACACGTCTTGAGGACACGTTGCTCCTTAAAGTTTAACATGTGATAAATGGAGTCTCCCTGAATGCTTTCACACACAGAGACACGACTCCGCTATTTGAAACACCGGCCTCTCGAGGCGCTCACTAGAGAACGACGGTCTCCGTACAAAATGAAACAAGACAAGTCTGTCGCGATACCTATGAGAAACAAGGGTCTTATATTTCTCGATGGATGCGTTTCTATTTGTTTTGCTGTAGTTCAGGCGTTTTCATTGGTTCCCTATGTCCCTGTCGCGCTGATACTTCATTTAAATGTGTGGAATAATCCAATGATTTCAAAGTACTAACATATCGTTCTACATGTCGTCAAGTGTCAGAGGTGTGTCCCCGAGACCCGTTGTCTTGTGTAAAACCGTCGTTATTGTGCACTATCCTCAGAAAGGATATTCTCTCTCACTACGTAAACAGAAAGATCATCTTAGTAACAAGTAACACACCGTAGACCTCACTATCTAACTGATCTAGTCAGTGTTTCCGCAAATATCGTCAAATTTACTTTCCACGCCAACATCTAAGAGCTATTTTCACTTTGAGCTTCAGTTTTTTGCAGCGCCTCTTCATCAATAAGGTGGGCTCTTAATACGTCATCAACACACCTGCAAGAGAGAGCCGCAGCTACAATTGAAGAGAAATTGAGGCAGCTATCAGATTTGACGACGTGTGTGTTGGGTGGGTCGTAGGTTCAGCAGACGATCTATCTTGAGGGAATTTAGAAGATTTTAGTAATACCTGATAGTAAGGTGATGTTCGCAGAAATATAGTATTGGCAATATTATCGGTTCCGCCAACTCAAAACGCGCCAATTCTAATCGACTACTGCACCTCTGATAGCGGACAGAGTATAACTGTTCACTTACATCCGTAATTCGAGCGCCCATTGAATAATTGGGAATATACTTACCCTATTGAATATTGTTATGAAATCCGGAATGATTAGCGAAAACACTTATTAGTTTACCCAAGTGAAGAATTCACATATAGTTCAAGTAAGACTTAAACATTAATAAATAAATAATAAACTTTATTGTAAAAAAAGCAGTTGCAAACTGCGTATGACCACGTGGGGGGCAATAAACTAAGTTACTCTCCGGAAACAAGCAAGGGACCATCCCATCAATTCCGATCAAGGGCCCATGGGCAGTAGCGGATTTAATATTTACAAATGAAATTATTTAATAAATAACTACTGTTATCCATTTTTATTCAAAATAAATTGTAGATATTAGTGCAGTAAAAATTCGAGATTAATAAAACAAAAGTGTTAATGACAGTCCCACCCAAGGAAAATCCGCCACTACCTGGTGGAAAAACGGAGTAAAACCCGGCCCGCGATGGGGCTACAGAGATAATGCACACAACCGTGCCGAGGTTGGTAGTTACAAATAAATTATTAATAAACAAAGGAAGCAAAATCAACTTGCGTGAAAAAGGAATTTAATCAGTATCTAGAGTACAATAACAATAGCGTATAAAGTATACGAGATATTAACATCACTTACATCATCCGAAGTCATGTGGAACAATAATTATTAGAAAATTGAAACTCTCATTAACCTCATTTATTAAAATCTGTAAATTCTTTCACATTATAGAAACAATAGCACATTAAAAAGCTTTTAACCGCAGATTTAAAGAGATACAAATTATTTATATCTTTTAGATTTTGGGGAAGAGAATTACACAAAATTATTCCTGAATGATAAGGCCCTCTATGTCAATGAGTTGTTGACACACCAGGACGATGAATATTAACCTTATTAAGAGTGTTGTGTTCAAGAACTAGACTATTTCCTCTAAAGCAGGGTGGGATTTTAATAACTGTTATAACAAACACGACTACTTCATAAATGTATATGCAAGGAACAGGGAGAATATTTAATTCTCTAAATAAAGGTTTACATTAATTTCGGGGGTGAGATTTACATATAATGCGAATTATTCTCTTTTGAATTCTAAAAGTTTGAATGCTCTGAGTGGTTTGGGCCCAGAAGATAAATGTGAATATACATTTGCAAAATACATGCAGCAAGAAATGTGTTGACTAACAATGTTGGCTAAAATTCGGAATGCATAGTATGTTTTGCTTAGTTTGGAATTCAAATTATCAATGTGGTAATTCCATTTGAGGTTTTCCTGAATATAAACGCCCTAAAAATTTTGTTACCTTGACTAATTTTATTTGGGTTCCGTTTAGCGAAAGGGATGTACGAAGAAGATATATCGTTACACTATTGCGAAATGACATGGATACTGTTTTACCAATACTAACGATGAGACGACTTGAATGAAACTAAGACGACAGGTTAGATAGAACTTTTTGCGCATTAACATGTTCACATAGTAGATTTGAGTCATCAGCAAAGAGAACCATTTTGCAATGGGGCGTGGTGGATGACATTTCATTTACGTACAATAAAACAAGAATAGGGCCTAAAATTGAACCTTGAGGAACTCCGCAGGTAAGTGCTTTTGTTTCTGAAAGATAAATTTGACATACTTTACTTTCAACATGGGAAATTTCGACTTGCCGATGCCTATCTTTCAAGTAGGAAGTTAGTCATTGATGTGGCAGTTCAGGAATGCCGTATGAGTGCAGTTTTGAGAGAAGAATTTCGTGATCGATTACATCGAATGCTTTCGATAAATCATGAAAAATACCTTGTGGATTATCTCCACGGTCAAGAGAATTGGTTACATCATTTAGAAAAGAAAATATGGCGCCTTTAGTTGAAAAGGATTTCCTGAAAACATGCTGATTGTTTGAGAGAATATTATTAGGCCATAAGGAGTCTTAAAAGTCTCCTTTAAAAGACTGTTTCCAGGACCTTTGAGAAAGTTGGCAATAGTGATATGGGTCGATAGTTTCCAACATCACGTTTATTATATAATGGTTTCACTTTAGCTTATTTAAATACGTCAGGAAACACACCTTCGGACAAGGAGCTATTGAAAATAAGAGTGAGTGGATTTAATATAACGTGTGAGGAATATTTTATTATAAATTCAGGTACATCATCTATTCTTGCTGAATACTTATTTTTTAAAGAACTGATGACACTCATAACTTCAATAGTCTCGGAAGTGAACATAGAATGTGGTACGTGTCTGGATGTATTTGATGAACATTAGTTTTGAGTTACTGATTTCGACATTTTTCCTATTTTTGAGAAATAAGAATTAAACAAATTTGCGATTTGCTACAATTTTGCCATCGTCTAGTAGTGAAATGTTTTCTTGGCGATTTTCTGAAGAAGATTTGTAATTCTTTATAATATTCCCCATTGTTTTAATCTGGTTGTGCGATTCTATTTTCTGTCTATAATTTTCCAGTTACTTTAGCTGCATAGACCACTTTTCTGAGAATGAATTTATATTTACGGAAATAATTATGAAATTCGGGTGGTTGGTTATTGAGTTTTGAAAGATAATATAAATGACGCTTGTTATAGGAAGAAGTTCTAATCCCTTGAGTTATCCATCGATTGTGATTGTTTACTTTTACTATCTTGCGTTTTATAGGAAAGCAAGTGTTGTAATACTTCGAGAATATTGAAAAAAAAAGTACATTGAATTTATCGCTGGTGCTCTTACATTGATACACGTCATTTACGTCCTGTCTTTTAGAACCTACAGCTTGACTTAGACGGCGATCATCCAGCATGATTTCACCCTGACATATGTTTTCGTACTCGTGATTTCCTATCGTTCTTTTTTCTATGGGTTGTTATGGATTCCCATTTGTGGAAAGAGATTTTTCGTGCAATTTGAAGCTCCGTAACATATACTTACTACAGACAAAATGGCGTTGGATAGTGTAAAATGGTGGCATGGCATATGCTTACATGTGCCCTCGCTTCCAATACTGTCAAGCGGATGGTTTGAAAAGCTTAAATATCGTCATGTGGGGGTCATTAATGGACTTTTTACTATTCATATTGAGACTGAATTATAAAACAAACTGTTTCTAAGTAGAACATAAAATTAAATCTTTTCCCCTTACAGAAAATTATTCTTATGTTGATAGTTCGTTTTAAGAGTTGGTTAAGTATCACGGGAGGAAATGAGAATTTTAATATTATAAAGAGAATAAGTACTCGAATAAGAAAAGAAAATAAGTACTTTTCCTCATGAAGTTGGCAGTATATAGTATTTCTGAGATTAACACGGTTCGTCTCTCGCATCGGCTTCAACATTGTACCCTCCCTGCTCCTCATGTCTCATCACGTGAGAAGCAAATGTAATTCACAGAGAGTAGACCAAGTTGGTTGCAAGTTTCATTTCTAGTTGAGCTCCATTTGAATACGATTATTCCACCTTTGACTTCGCAATAGCAGCAGCTATATTTGCATGAAGTGAAATGACCATCTTCCCCACTCTACTATGTACTTTTATTTTACCTTTGAGGGATATTAGAATAAATCATCTATTCTGCTCTCAATCCTATGTATACTGTATCATCTCAATTTTTTCAAGGTGTCCTCTTTCTCTGTTCTTTACCGTTTTACTGGAAATATAGTAATTGTCTTAAAAGCTTTAATTTGAAGAATTTTATTTTGTCATTTTTACTTAGTGACAAACAGTCATATGTTGGAATTCTTGAGAGAAAAAGTAAATTTAATCTTAAGTGGTATCAACTGGTTATATCTGTTGAATAGACTTGTATTCATTAAGTTACATTTATGATGACATTAATTGTTGTAAACGTTTTCGCAAAATTCGATTAATGATAAACCTTATTCTCAAAAACCAGTTACAAACTGCGTATGACCACGTGGAGGATAATAAACTAATTACATTCAGTAATAGTATAGTGTGTTAATACGTGTAACTAAAATATAATTAAAACGAAAGACGTAAAATTTTGTTTTAAAAAAATTCAAAAATAAAAGTTTACTCATTGCTTCCGAAACAGAATATGGGTTTTATGTTATAATAATAAAAAATTTATTGTCAAAAAACAGAACAAACTGCGTATGACCACGCGGAGGACAATAAACTAATTTACTCTCCGGAAGCAAGCAAGGGACCATCCCATCAATTCCGATCAAGGGCCCTAAGGCAGAGGCGGATTCAAAAAATTCAGCAAAAATTCCTAGATAAGATAAAAAGTTAGCTGCGAGTTATAATACTAATAGAATGTCAATATGTTTGTAATTTTAAGCAAAAAATTACATGTAAGTTATTATCGAACTATAGATTATTCTGAGTATAGTGCTTAAAAATTGAAATAACACTAAATTCACGATTTATTGTTACAATAGACCCGCCCCTAGACAAAGCCTAGAGAACCTGTATGATAAATCCGCCTCTACCCGAAGGAAAACCGGAGAAAAACCCGGGCCAGGATGGGGCTACAGAATTTATGTACACAAACGTGCCAATGTTGAGTACACATAAAACTAAATTAATATGAGCCATAAGACAACACAATCATGCAAGAAAATAGTTTTTGAAATTGTTATAAGTTGTTTAAAAAGTACTACAGCAATGGCGTGATAAAGTACAAGACGAATTTAACTTTAATTAAAATTAATAAATACTTTTACTGTGTAGAAACACTGATGAAGGAGGTTTTTAACCGCGGATTTGAAGATATTAAATTTCATAATGTCCTTTATATTCATGGGCAGGGAATTATATAGAACGATTCCCGAATGATAAGGTCCTTTTTGAAAAAGAGTATTCGACACTCTAGGGCGATGAATATTATTACTATTGCGAGTATTGTGTTCGTGAACGAGACCGTTTCGTATGAAGCAAGGGTGGTGCTTCAGTAATTCGGTCTTAACAAACAAGACCGTTTCATAAATATAAATGCAGGGAAGTGTTAAGATATTTANCAAGAGTTTCGGGGGTGAGATTTACAAATTATCCGAACTATCCTCTTCTGAATTCTGGAAGTTTGAATACTCTGACCGGAATTACCCTAGAAGGTAATGCCGTAACGTAAATGGGAGTACTCGTTTGCAAAATATACGCAACGGGAAATACGTGGACTAACTGCGTTAACTAAGTTTCGGAATGCGTAACACAAATTGCTTAATTGGGAATTAAGATTGTCAACGTGACAATTCCATTTGAGGTTGTCTTGAATATGGAGACCTAGGAATTATGTTTTCGTAACACTTCTTACTTGTTTTCCGTTTAAAGAAAGACAAACCTGGGGTAAATATTTTGTATTACTATTGTGAAATGACATGGACACTGTTTTTTCAGTGTTTACAATGAGACGATTAGCATGGAACCAAATCGAAAGGTTAGACAAAACTTTTTGAGCATTGGCGTGCTTACACAGTAAATTAGTGTCATTATCAAAAAGAATCATTTTACAATCTGATGTGGATGATGACATGTCGTTCACATGCAATAAAAAGAGTATAGGACCGAGAATGATCTCTGGGGTACTCCGCAAGTAAGTGGCTTTGTTTCTGAAAGACAACGCTGAAGTATTTTATTTTTAGTATAGGATATTTCTACCTGTTGATATCTATCTTTTAAATAAGAAGTTAGCCATTGATGTGGAAGTCCACGAATGCCTAAAGAATGCAATTTGGTAAGGAGAATTCCGTGATCGATGACATCGAATGCTTTGGATAAGTCAAGAAAAACACCCTGAGGATTTTCTCCACTGTCTAGAGATGTGGTAACATCGTTTAAGAAGGAAAATATGGCGCTTGTAGTGGAAAAGGATTTCCTAATGCCGTGTTGATCGTTAGAGAGAATGTTATTTTTTGATAAAAAATCTAGAAGACGCTTATAGAACAATTTTTCTCGGATTTTTGAGAAAGTGGGTAGTAGAGTTATTGGTCGGTAATTTAAATATTAAGTTCTTGTGTAAAGGTTTCACTTTAGCTCTCTTAAATATGTTAGGAAACACCCCTTTCGATAAAGAACTATTAAAAATATTTATGAGTAGATTTAATATAGCATGGGACGAAAATTTAACAATAAACTGAGGTATATCATCTACGCCTGTTGAAAATTTGTTTTTTAATGAGCTGATGATTCTCATGACTTCACTGGC
>NNCF01127171.1:938470-1007017 GCA_002313205.1 Laupala kohalensis
ATATATATATATGCACTTCTCGAATTGTCTCCAGCGAAACACAGCTGAGCGACCGCGCGCCGAAGTAATTCTATGCCACGATACCTCCAGTGCCCTTCTCTCTGTCTTCGTCGAAATGGCGAGTGGGAGAAAAACGTAATGTCGCCGGGAAGTTGATCTCGTAAAAGCTTAGTAATTGCAGAAGCGCTGTTGCGACAGAAGACGCTGCTGCGACTGCGACGGAGGTTCGTGTTTCAGCCAATGAGATCGTCAATGTCTCGCTTTGTACGAGAAACGTTGAGGATTCATCGTCACCGAGTGGTAGATTCTTTTGAGTCCATTTGGAGTCCTGAGAGGTAGACTCTCACGAGAATATTCTATTTAGAGAGAGTTTTCAAATGTAGACTCGCGATCTAGAGATAAATTTGAGGGAAAATCTCTCAAATTAGAGGGGTAGTACAATTCGATGTGTAGACTGTATTGAGATTGTAAAAGTAGTCTCTCGATTTAGATTCAAGAGGTAAACTCTTGATTTAGAGACATAATTATGAGCTCCGTTGTTGCCGTAAACGGAAATCACCGACAATTCGTAAAACACACGCTACGTCATGGCGCAATCAAATATTTTATTCTATTTTGTCATAAAAAAAGGTACGAGTTTGCTGCTGATAATATAAAATATGTCAAGTAAACTAGTGTTATTATGTTACTGTATTTATCTCTAATTCAGACTATGAAGACGTGTTTTTCACACAGTTTTGACGCAACAAATTTAAATTGCATATTTTTTGTATACATCCGAAGCAATCCCCGATAATAGGTCGCTCCGATAATCGAAAACCGTATTCAATCGAACCAGCGTATAATCAGAAGCACCCATTGAACGAAAAAAAATCTATCCTATAATTTTTGATATCGCATTTGATATTTTGTGCTCGAATCGCGTTTTGGGTGCCGTTGACTATACGCAGGTGCTCATTTATACACTCATTTGGATTGTACTTGCATTATTCTACACGAAATCATTTCCTCGTTACACGTATACTATTTCATTTACTCGTATTCGCTTCTAATCTCTTTGATGGGACACCACTAACTGTTGTGACTGACTTCGAGTTTCGTGTCAGTCAGAGCTATTGCTATCGCCTTGTGCCGCAACATATATTTTTTTCTCCCTAACTTTCATTGCATTTCTAATTACATGAAAAATCATCGTGTAGTATTATCCAATTACGAAATACCAGAGACCACAAAATTGTTAAACTCAGTCGATCCTCCGAAATAAAAAAGAACCCATATTTGGATCAGCTCTACTTAACTCTTGAATAAGTTCTATTTTAACTCTTCTGTCAGTTGACGATAAAAACGTTATAATTCTTAGGTATTCTTAATTAACAATTGATTAAATTATTAATCATGTAAGATACAAAAGTACTTCTGTTGATTTTAATTTATCCATGTACTGGGATTATAATAAAAAATTGTAAAGTCATTTTTCATTAACTTGTTTATTATTATGTTCAGAAACTAATCCAGGCGTACTTATTCAACAATAACTGAATTCTTTTTCATTGTAGACGTGATATAAATATGGAAAAGTCCGTCATGAATAAAATTCTAACTGTGAATTATTTAATAATGATAAATTAAACGTCGTTTGTTTGTTTCTCGATGTTGCCAATGCTCCACAATTACCAAGTATGAATTATTTAAATTCCCTGTGATTATGGAAAATGTCATATGACTATAGTGCAGTGACAATAAAATTTAAAACTTAGAAACAATGAAATCGAGTAAGAAATCACATTCACTTTTATTCCAATTGATAATAATTCATTATATTGGAGATTTATATAATAAAAATATGTTTATTTATTGCGTTATATAAAAGCACTTTTTGATCAAACACATTTTGTTTTGGATACATTTTTAGAAAAATTATTTTTTTTTAATCTTTAATGTTATAAAAAATACATATTTAGAAGTATTTTAGAAAAGTAGCATAGCTTGAAATGTGCCGACTTATTTTTCCTGTTATATTTCTTTGTTCTTGGCCTAACGATAGTACGTCAGATTAAAAATATTAATTCCGGAACAGTGTTAAAGTTTAGAATACCAGTAACTCAATTAAACCTCTGAATTTGAGCACGCACATCGGAAATGCTTTTATATGGGTAGTCATCATAGAAAAACAGACTCTAAGCTCTTTCAGAATAAATGATATTTTTGTTATCTAAACAACTGTTTGTTAAGGCTATTGTGTCTTTGCAATACATTATGTGAAAGAAGGTAATCTCAATAACAAAAGGTAATATTATTCTTGAATAAGTTCTATTTTAACTCGGCGTATCTTCATTTATGATTAAGTTGGTCTAACAGTTTTAATACCAAACATAAAAATGTTAATATTTTATATTTGAAACGGTAAAAAACGTGCACCAATTATTGATACATTTTCGTTGTAACTGCACCCCACGAATCTCTAATCAGAGGAAATCTAAAAAGAAACAAATGGAACTAAGTTCTTTTCACGTGATGTCCTTTTTTCGATCATTTTAGGGATCGTCAATAAATTACGTTACCCATCCTAGGGGGACGTTTTTCGATGGGTTAAGGTGGGGAAAGGGAGGTACAGTCCTCGTATTACGAAACGCTAAGGTTTATAGAGTATGTTTGCTCGAGTGATTTGATCCTTATATATGGTGTATTAAGAAAAATTACGAAAACGTTTCTTAACGTAGGGAAAGGGCATAAAGTTGGGCTAACGTTGCGTAATTATTGGGGTGTGTAATCAAAGGGAGGGGGGTTGTAAAATTATATATTTGGGTTACGTAATTTATGGACGGTCCTGTGCTGAAACATTTTGTCTTGGAGATAAGACTACGTCAAACACTCTTTATCACTGCCCCCATCTTGTAAAGCCACGTTTGATACCTTTCGTGAGAAAATTCGACGAGGACGCTGTTGATAGCTCTAAAGATAAAATGAATACCGATGATATTTCTGTTCGTCGCGTGAGCTTTGTGTTGGTGATGATGGAGCTGATAAAGGTGGAGTCATCTTTTGTAACGGAGGACGGTGTGTTGTTAATAGCGGCGGTGATTTTGATGAAGGAAATGTCAGAATTGTATCTTGAGAACAACATGATGACGATGAGGAGTCCGAAGAAGTCGACACCAGATGTTTAGTTCGAGATGATACTACTGAGATAGGAGCACTTTGAGAAAATGGTGATGATGGCGTCAAACTCAGGGTCTTCGCTTCATTTAAATAATTCGGAAGATATCTAAGTATAAGGTCGTCTGGGTGCAATAAATTGGATGATTGTGTTTGATGATCCGGTGAACTCATAATTTGTAATGGATTGTCGTCCAGTTCTTGGTCATTCCACAGAATTTGTCCAGTTTCATATGAAAGTAACGGTCTAGATAATGGAAACTTCGGTGAATGAATGGGCGAGAAAGAAATCATATCGTCCTCTGATGAAAAGATACTGGAAGCGGCAGAACCTTCGGGAGACAAATTGTGAGTAGATGATGCAGGAGATACACTCCTCGATATTCTTAGAAGACACGATTCCACAAGCACTAATAAGGAATTGGCCGTTTTACCCATACGTTGTTCCAGTACACCTATACGTGCTTCTAGACATTCCTTCTGTTGGAAAATCTTCTGTTCTAACTCCGATATTATCGTCATAAGATCGTCCACCATTATCCATAGTTCCTCATTTATTTCTTGAGTTTGACAACACTCAGAATTTTTTACATTTAAGTCACGACACGCACATTTATTATCCGCTTTCAAAAATTGTGTGTTTGTACACTCACTCGGATTGCTGCTTTGCAGTTCTGCGATTCTTGACATAAGATCTTCAATCGTACTTCGCTGAGAGTAGTTTATTGACTGGAAAGTTTCACAGCTCTCGGTTAGATTAAGCACTTCCATGCGTAGAATATGATTTTCTTCTTCCAGCTTCAATAATTGATTTCGCCTTTTCTCTTCAACTGTTTCGTATTTTCTCCATTGTTCATCTCTCTCCTCATTTAATCTCCTTCTTAATTCAATTGTTTCAATCTCCAGCTTGTTCAGCTGGTTTTGTTCGCTCTGTAATGTCTTTCTTATTTCTTCAATTTGTGACTCCATCTGTAAAAAATAAAATAACGTTGTTCTTCATTGGAGAGTTAAAACAAATGGGCGAGAAAATGAATTATATATCAAAAATTAGGAAACGCATATTAATACAATGTAATTGGGTAATATTTATACAATTAACTCATATTAATACAATGTCATTAATATAAATTTTATATTTTTTAATTTATTATATTATAATGATATATATTAATTCATTAAATATATCGTGAACAATTAGCTTAGAAAATTTATCCGTGATAATTAATAAATCAAATAATAAAATAACCTATTAAACACTAAATAATACACTGCATAAATTCAAATAAATTACCTTTCTATCGTTAAGGAAAAACTCACACCATGACGAACGAGAGGAATATAGTACGGCAACATGAATCTCCCACGTATACTAACATTCTGATCAATTTCAGCATGGAGGGAAAGAGATATGCTTTATCTCGGGTCGATGAGAGGATATTTATTGAAGATACCATTTCCAATGAAGACGTTTATCTCCTAACTTTACCAACCCACATTGCACTTAATTTCAATCTCTCTACTACAAAAATGTTTGTTTGTTGTTGACAGTTGAATTGTTTCTCTTTATTCTTTAAATAAATTATTTTAATGCTATTATGTTGCAGAGAAATTGGATTTTCATTATGGTTAAAAGTAGAACATTTAGTACCCGACAATTATGTGCATGGAAGAAACACAAAAAGGTTTACAATGTACTTTGATTCCGGAATATTTGCTGGATTATTTTTTAATGTTTTAAAAATAGCATTAAATTAACGCTGTGCAGAATCTAGGCGATAACATTTCCTACAAATACCTTCCTTTATTTTCCTGGTTTATCGTGTATAGTTTAATTCACAATTGAATAAGACTAACATTTCACAATTGAATGCGACAATCGTTTTCAATAGAGTCATGATTCACCAAAGATCATTCATGCCTAAAACTCAAAACCAGACACGAGTGAAATAACGGGAATTTAGCTAGTCTTACATAATTTAAAAATATTTTTTCAGATTGAAAATTACTTACCCAAGTTATTCTAGATAGTTAATAATATTATTCATCATATCGTTCGTATGTATATCTAAAAATAATACTTTTTCCGTGTAATACTGTCATGTCATACATATACCGTAGTAGTAATAATTATTGTAAAGAAAAGAAAAACATTTTTAATTGAAATTTTATTAAATATTCTTGCCAGTGAATAAATACTTCGTCGAGCAAAATAATATTATATATTTATCATATAAGGAAATAATATATATTTATTATATAAGGAAATAGTTTTATATATTTATTATATAAGGAATTAAAATTATATATTGTATGATATTTTAAATCGAGGAAAACTTCGTCACGCGAATATTATTTATATTCTTCCATCATTATATCAATATTTCAATGCTATATTTTCTTTACAGGATTAAGGTGTTTCGTAAAGGTGACTTAGTAAATTATATTGTTTTAATGCAATAACTTTTAATGTCAACATTTATTAAATTTTATTAAACAATTAAGAAAGTACATAAAAAATGTAGTCGAACATCGGGGTCTGTCCTCCAGAAACACCATGAATAATGATCGCAGATTTTCTCTCTCTATGATTCTGCGATTCGATTGTCCCTTCAAACACATCATGCAGTTTCTCGATTCACTGATTGCCACTGACATCCCTTAGAAGCCGTCTCACAGCATCCGTGGAGGCGATGTTCAATGGAGTCTTCCCCCACTTGTCCTTAGCAGCAACATCCGCTCCAGCCTTCAAAAGCAAACGAGCGCATTCTTCACGACCTGTATGACAGACAATCAAATATAGACAATTTCTCGCTTTACTTTCTTTACAGAAATATATTATCATCTTATATATCATAAATATCGTGTTGATCAATCTTTTCTCGGATGATTATGACGATGATGCATAGTGAAAATAAAATGGACTTATTAATATTTTTCACGATCAATTAAAAATAACAACTTTACCATCCCTGGTAAAACCATTCCACGGAGGCGGATAGAAGTGTGAACGAAGCCTAAAATCACACTTCTTGAGATGATAGTGAAGTATAATAATAATAAATTTATTGTCAAAAAAAAACAGTACAAACTGCGTATGACCACGTGGAGGACAATAAACTAATTTACTCTCCGGAAGCAAGCAAGGGACCATCCCATCAATTCCGATCAAACATCCAAATGTGAGTGGAGTATGATCGCGATAAGTAAATAAATTTTGATCGTCGACATTTATGCTTTCCAAAAATTCGTAAAGAGTCAAAAATAAATTTTCTCTTAACGTTAATTATTTCTATTTTCTGTAATTTTATCCTTTTATTGAGACTAGTAAACTTACCAATTTTATATCAGATTAAAGAATTCATTTGTGTAATTGAATTTTCTGAGAAAACTTTTTCTGATATATATATATATATATATATATATATATATATATATATATATATATATATATATATATATATATATATATATATNTTCTAAAGTTCTTAAAGCTTCTGTTTGGAATTCCAGAGAGAACTGGATGTGTTCCAATCCGGAATGCATTTACGTCGTAGGAAATTGGATATCTTCATGTGTAAATATAATAAGAGAACAAAAAGTATCTCAACCCACCTTCAAACACAGCGCAATGCAACGGCGTCCATCGGTTCCTCTTCCTGCTGTCGACGTTAGCGCCGCTTCGGAGAAGAAGAGCAACTACCGTGACTTGACCTTTGGCTGCTGCCGAATGCAGAGGAGTCCATTCCGTTATCTCCTTGGCGTCTACATAAGCTCCCGCGCGGAGTAATATGTGAGCGATCTCGTCAAAGCCTCTTTCAGCTGCGATATGCAGCGCTCTTCGAAGTGTGACGTCACCCGCGTTGACATTGGCTCCATCGGTGATGAGACGTCGAACTTCGTTTGCGTCGCCGATATTCGTTGCTTGTCGGAGAGATTCCTCCAGGTCGAGAGGTCTTCGTAACGTGAATGAGGTGTTGGATGGAGGGACTCGGCAGGAGGAATCGTTGCTGGAGAGGGTTGATTGGGTATTCGTGGTGTTGAACAATTGTATTGTTTGAGGAACTGATGCTATTGTTGCTGAAACTTCGTTGATCGTGGATGACACGTCTTTTTTGGAGCCTTTATTAATCAAATTAGAAACTGCACTAATTGTCCCAGATGTGGACATAGCACTATAAGATGCAGAAGCTGCGTTCGATGTGAGAAAAGTTGATTTCACCGGTGCTACTGCAGAAGTTGACGATATTGGTCCAATAATAAGTTCATTTTGGGTCACTGAACCCTCCACTTTCCGAAGAAGGATCTCCACGAGAGGGAACATCGAATCAACTGCTTTCGTCATCGCCGTCTCCAAAGTCGAAATACGTAACTCCATTTCTTTGTTCCGTTGTTTCATTCTTTCCTCCATTTCAGCACAACTCTTCGTAATTTCTTCCAGTTCCTTTCTCATTTTCTGGTTGTCCACGTCTGCTTCTAGACATCTTGCTTCGATATTTACGAATTTTATCTCTTCTTGTTTCTTGTTTTCACTTAAATCAATACGCATTTCTCTGGTTTGTTCTTCTAAAGTTCTTAAAGCTTCTGTTTGGAATTCCAGAGAGAACTGGATGTGTTCCAATCCAGAATGCATTTACGTCGTAGGAAATTAGTATCTCGGAAATAGATGCCTTTCTATTATTAAAACTGAGTATTAATGATACAAAATGAAGTTCAATGAAAAACTCAAGATGTAATGTCGGTCAATGAACTAAAACTTCGAACTAATATGGTTTTACAGAACCTAGGCGAAATGAATTTTCGTATTTATTACCTAGGTATCACAACACTGCACTCGCTGTTAAAATGAAGATGTTTCAAAAAATGAAGTCAGAGCCTTGATATCACCTCTAATATACCAGGCGTCTTTTCATTATCAAGAATTTTGATCTATTTTTATACATGTTAGTCTGGTTTACAGATAACACACTTTCAAGTATTATAAATGAATATAATTCGTTGATATCTGATTTCCGCCCATTGTGCTGAATATAGCATTAATCGAAACAGGATACTTGGCATAGCATGTTGTCGTATACATGTCCGATTATACAAAATCGTATTTTTAGAATTTAATAAATGTGTAAGCTTTTCTTCTTTTTTTTTCCTTTTCAAATATTGTAACAATTATTCGCAGTTTTTCTTTTTTCTTCCTCAGAGAAACAACACTTATATAAAAAAAAAGAGATTTGGATGATCCTCGATAAGTAGTAGTTATTGATTATGAAACGGTGTGTATGAAACATCTTTGTACTCGTGTGTATGAGCACGTACAAGGGTACATACACGTATTTGTGGTATCAAGGACTCCCAAAATTCTCATATTCCTTTAAGCTTCAAAACTTCATGATTCCAGAAATTCATTTACATTAAGTTTACAATAAACTAAATATTGTTTTATACAATCCTGTTTCATCCATTTTACTCAATCATTCTATAAAGAAATATTGAAGTAAAAATTTCAGGAATCTGTGAGAAAATTATTTATATATCTAATGTATTTTAAAACTTTGTATTACGTAACAGTATTACGTTTAAAGAAAATTTTAAAAGACAACTGCAAATACGTTGACTTCGAATATGTTTTATGTACACTGTTGAATTTTTTCGTTCGTATTACAGTAGTGTAAGCGTAATTTGTCTATAACGGAAGTCTAATGAGGAAAATATTAAAATAATACCTCTCAGAGCTTTTGTTTCATGTACTATTCTTTTACTTTCCTTAGGTATGAGAGCTTGCGGATGATTTCTATCACAGGAAACATAAGATCATGAAAAGGCAAAAACTGGTAAAATTTCTTGGGAATATGCTTATAGATATGCTTTATTTTTCGAGACAAATATCTGAAGAAAGGATCAGATTTTTTCATCTCATCTCTATTTAAAATCCTTGTCCATGCGTGTAGAGGTAATCTCCTTGTTTTATGATGGGCCGTGCCGGAAGCGTCCGAGAACGTGGAATCTAATGGGAGATATTCTCCGTGCTTAAAACATCTTACACCCTGAAACTTTCTACGGAGACTTGGTTAGCACTCGTTGGAACGTGTATGTGCTCCACGACCAAATTGTATTTTTTTTTCTCATAAGAGAACCCAATTCATCGAATTCTGTGAATTAAATATATTTAAGTAACGATTTTTCTTTAAAGGTATTGACGTTTCCAATGCGTATTGAATTTTCATTTCACTTTTTCCAAGAATATTTTATCCGAAAACGGAGCATCCAGGAAGCAATGCCATCCCGGATGCTCTTTTTCGGAAAAAGAAATTTTCTTGCATTTCTGGAACGTCTTTCCCTTAGATAGGGTTTGGTAAGATATAACTTACAGAGTTCATAATCATAGAGTATAGAAAATACCATAAAATATTATATGTTTGTTTTACTAATTTAACCTCTCTCCACAAAATATATTTGT
Organism: Laupala kohalensis; assembly: GCA_002313205.1. Classification (NCBI taxonomy): domain Eukaryota; kingdom Metazoa; phylum Arthropoda; class Insecta; order Orthoptera; family Trigonidiidae; genus Laupala; species Laupala kohalensis. Next base: position 948,078 of record NNCF01127171.1, read on the forward strand.
TTCGAAACGGACATTTGTGCAAGTCTGAGTGATTTTTAACCTTTCAAAAAGTATCTGCTAGCTATAACCACGCTTCGGCATTATCAGATTCTAAAAACAACTATTATTCCTCTTGGAGTTGGTGAGGGTTAGGTTGTTTTACTTAACTTTACCACATTTTATTTCGCAACGCATTATCCTCTGTAACAAGATGAAATGAATATTTCAAAAAAATTATGGGGAAGTTAAGACCCCATAAACCCCTCTCTTCGCCCACCTATATATACGATAATACTCACAAACCTGCTAAAGCCAATAAAGTTATTTTACAAGGTTTGAAACAACTTTAATGGTATTGATCAGTATTAATAATAATAATAATGATAATAAATATTCCTCTTATTAAGTTCCACTTACCGTTCTTATTTCTTAGAAATATCTGATTTGACGTAAGAATCTTCCTGCGTATATCCGGCAGGAGATTTGACGTAATAATCTTATCTGTACTGACGCCAGCATATTCAACCATTCCGGTTATCACTTGTTCGTTATCAACCTCTCAACGTTGTAAAATGTTGTGAAATAGAAAGAGCGAAACAAAGATTAAATTATATCATTTTTACCAGTCTTAAATAACATTTAAAAAAATGCTCCCAATTAATTATGTTTTTTGAGATTTCGTATGATAGGTTCCGGATCTCCTACTGATTTAATCTTTAACAAAGATATCAATTCACAATCGTTTTGATACATTATTTTGAGAATCATACATATAAAATATCAAATTCAAACACAGTAAAATTCAAATTAACATTCCTTCAATCTAAAATATCTATGAAATCTAAAAAATATCTCGAAAGATTTCAACTGAATCATTTCTGTTTTTCTGTGGTATATTTATTTCAAACTGTATTCACTCATAACCGTCTACTGTGCATTCCTCGTTGATTCAGTATACTCTTTTATTCCGCGTTTCTGAATTACGTGTAATATCAATGGAAGTTTATTCGAACTTTATTATGTATAACAATCGCTCTTAGTTTTCAAGTCTAATGCAAACGCATTAAAATGTCCTCTTTGCTAATACAGAACATGAATATTCTAAAGAGCGTAATGTACTCGTTATAATTTTAATGATGTTTTGAATTGAATTCTATCTGGTCTTTTGGAATATAAGAATATTATTAAGTCATTACAACATCTTATATATATTATACCAATGTTATATACGATTTGTAAGAGAAAATATTAGTTAATAATGCTAATTCATATTTATGATCAAGATGTTACTAGTTATGCTCAAAAAGTACATTACTCAGTTTATACACGGTTTTCGTACTTACGAAAGTAAAAATTTGTGATACTTTTCCATATTTTTTACTTATTTATTTACTCTGTAACATTAATGAAATAATTAATATAATTATACAACTTTTTTCCTTAATTATGCCTTGCCTAAAAATTTGTGGTGCTTTATAGCAAATGCAGCTTTCCACGCATTAAGTATTCTTCTCAGGAATTTTGAACGGATGTGAAACCATTGTTAGTGTAGCGTTAGTAGTACGTTGGCAGAACTTGCGACTGAGGACCCCACCTCATTCTATCCCTCCCCGATTTATTTTCATACTAAAAATATTGTTCCAGAAGACGATCATATCAACTAATTTTGTGTGATATATTTATACTGCCGTAATTTGAGTCGAGTATTCGTTTACATTACATATGACAATGATGTATATTAACCCATCCAATAAAACAAGAATTATATAATTTAAATTTAAAACTTGTTTTAATGTTTCTTTTGTGATTGTTTTCGCACAGCGTAAATATAACTATTGATCCGAAACTGTTTTTGTGTTGGAATGCTCTTACGAATACAAGATCAGTCGACTGTTTTGCGATCTCTGGTTCATAATAAATAAATCCAGGCTTTGTTCTCTCCGCGGGAGATGTTCTTTTTGTAGTAGCGTCATCTCAGCATAAAAGACCGCCTCCACGTCGCTCCTTTGCGGTGCGTAACCCCTGCTCTCTCTCATTGTTGAATAAAGCAGACGTTTTATCTCAGCACGAAGGATGCTCTTTGTCAGACGAATGCCACATTCACTTGTACCAGCTTTGATTCTGTGTTTCCCACGCGAAATTTGTGGCAGAGAACTACCATATGTGGAGACACGCAAGGTTCTTCGCTGCTCACGGTTCACAAATACGAGTCAAGTATATCACGTCTCATTTCTAAAGCTCGTAATATTCTAAAGGAAAACATTATCTTCATTTGGAGCGACGTCTCTGAAATATAATGTAAATTAATCACTAGTAATATGTATATTACTCGTCTTTAGTTTAAAATATACAATTATTTAATACATGCCAATTATAATGTTTTGATATTTATTTAGCGAATTTCCTTACTAAGCATTGTATGTCATGTAGCCCCTTCCAGTTTCTTTGTCTTCTGGTTTTCCTTGAGTGAATTCAATAGGTAGTCCCATTGGAGATTAATGTACAATGAAACGTCCCTAAAATAGACACTCATGGGAACTAAATCTTTGTCTGACATCGAGAAGTGTCCGTTTTTGGGAAGTTATGGTCAACGTAATATAAAATGAGTGGGAGAGAAATTAGTTTGGTCATATCTTGATGAAGAGCTGTTTATTGAAAGAAGTGATGGAAATGGTGTGCAAGGGTAGGGTAGAAAGGGAAGGAGAAGGTTGAAGATGGTTGACGTCTTGAAGAAAAGATGAGGATACGCAGGGATGAAGAGAAAGGCACACGATAGAGATGAAGGTTGAACACTTACGACCTGCGAAGCAGAAAAGGGTTGATGATGAGATGTCCGCTATAGAGAGTATCCGATGTGGTAAGTTTTACTGTATTTGTTTTCATACCACAATATTCTACACGGTTTTCCAAGGGTTTTCATCGTGGAGGTTTCTTCGCGTCCGCTGCGTAAATACGAGAAGTATAGCAATATTGTTTACCTGAAACAGATGAACAAAAAATGGCGAAATTACATGCTTATCTTCAAAGGGGAACTCAAATTTTGTACAGTGAGAATGTTAATAATTCACGTGTCAAATACAGTAATTTAGGTAGGTCACATCTTTATCCAATTAAATGCATTCTATCAACTTTGAATGAATCATGTAGATTCTACGCGGGAATTTCTGGGATTAGGTTTCCACCGCGGCTATGTGATATAAATATATTATTTTTTGATTTGTTAAATAATTTGTACCATATTGTGAAAAGAGTATCATAACAAAAGACACCACACGAAGTTGGGGGAAATCACAAGTGATATTGTGATCACTATGAACACAATCTTTTTTACTTTTTCATATAAGTAAAACATATTAATCCCTGTAATTCTGTCGTTTTATCCAAGTCAGTTGATAGTTTCCGAGGAAAATTTAACATTTCAACATTCTCCTAAAGATAAAAATAGCTCGGCACGTGTTATTGTATTAATATAATACCAACAAATATTGTATTTAATAAAAAACAAAAAAGTCATTTCACAATTACGTACTATTATCAAACTATATATCACTCAGAAAATATTTTTGATAAATCGTAGCCATTAAATAACATTAAATTCGCGAATAATTATTTCAATAGATGTCGCCCATAGACAAGAGCCGAGCGACTCGTTATAAAAAAATTCACCTCGACCCGAAGGAAAACCGGAGAAAAACCCGAGTCAGTATGTTTAACCGGTGAAGTTAGTTACTAAATACATTATTTTTAATCGATTAATTATTCGATTTTTTGTAATAGCCCAAATAAAGAGAGTACTTCGATGTCTTCAGATCTTCATTACTTCATATGTATTTTAATGTTTCATATAAAAAACGTGGAGTGATTGGAAACTATCAACTGACTTGGATAAAACGACAGAATTACAGGGATTAATATGTTTTTTCTTATATGAAAAAGTAAAAAAGATTGTGTTCATAGTGATCACAATATCACTCGTGATTTCCCCCAACTTCGTGTGGTGTCTTTTGTTATGTTACTCTTTTCACAATATGGTACAAATTATTTTTAATGTTTCATATCTTTTTAATGTTTTATATAATAATAAGTATCACTAGTATATACAATATATAATAATATAGTATCACACGGGCATAAATGATATCACCAGTGATAAAATTGTATTTTTTGATAGTAGATAAAAAGGGTGAAGTAAAAATGTAAATGTAAGTTTATATCGCAGAATTGAAAGGATATATTTACTTTTCTGAAATGCAAGAATCCCCTTCTATTGACTCGTTCGTCCCATCTTCCTCTAACGCAATTTCCTACATCTGCGCACGTGGCATCATTTTACCCGAATCCTTCATTTAAGGAAATCTCCTGGGAGGTCATCAGTCGTTCCGTGAATCATAAGTTACCACGCGGAAGAAGGAGAAGCGAGACGAAACGTGTAAGGGAAGGGTTCTCGCATTTGGATATCGCATTATTCTCGTCTTCTTCTCGCGTAGATTCATTTTATTTTTGCTGCTTTCGTGATTTTTTCCGTGTTTCATCTTATCTTTTGAAATTCCCTTCCCTTTGGATCTCTCTTTCCTTATTGTATTTTTCGATTATACATAGATTTCCGAGAGAATTGGATGACGAGATTTCCGTGAGGCATGTATACAAGATTTCGGAGAGGATTGGAAATAGGTGTTTCATTGAAGAAGCTACTTTTCATAAAAACCTGTTATTAGAACACACTTAAAAATAATAATAACCCCTTTGTGTGGACACTGTATTTAATATTTCACTATATTACATTACGCAGACCTATATTTAATAAAGTGATATTTTAAATCTAGTGTCTGTGCAAAGGTATTGTGTTATTATTATTTCATAGTTCTGGTTAATAGTAATTCTGGTAATTCCGTGTGAATATGCACCGACGTTTGCATCTCACGTCATCATCGTGTGTACGTTTTTTTAAAGTAAAGTCACGATATATAAAGAAAGGTAATATTGTGATAACTTTAGGTCAAGTGAAAAAGGCGACCAGCCGGGACCCGAACCCGGGTCTCTTGCTTTGATTCTTTGATCGCAAGGGTATTAACAAGGGTAATAGCGGTTAACACCCTTGCGATCAAAGCATCAAAGCAAGAAACCCGAGTTCGGGTCTCGGCTGGTCGCCTTTTTTAACTTGACCGAAAGTTATCACATATATTCTCCACGTGTAGGGTACACGGAAGAAATATGTACAAAGGTATTATTATTATCATCTATGAGTTATTAAATATCTTTTCATAAATAATTTTGTTTTGTTAACTCAAATTATATTCATATGAATTCGACATTGGAGCACCATGCTTGAACGTTTTGTGATTATGTCACATGAACATCATATTTTTTCCTCTCAATTTGAAAGATGTTTTATTCATGCTTATTCGTGTTTTATTCATGATTTGAAAGATTTTTTATTATTTATTCATTTTTTACTGAAATTTTTGAATCCGCCTCTGCCTTAGGGCCCTTGATCGGAATTTATGGGATGGTCCCTTGCTTGCTTCCGGAGAGTAAATTAGTTTATTGTCCTCCACGTGGTCATACTCAGTTTGTACTCTTTTTTGACAATAAATATATTATTATTATTATATTACATTCAATTTTGAACTTTAATTCAAGTTCATGTTTGTTATTTATAAGATAAATATGTATATTTATATACTGAAAGAAAGTATGGACTCATTATTTTCCTTATTCAATATTACGTCAGTACCATAGGGTATTTTCTCATTATCCCAGGGGACTTACATCCAGTAAGTACGTATTTGGCAAACACAGGACCCCGAACTGAGTCTGACATTTCTTCCACTTACTGTGCCGGGCTCCTTCCTTTCTCTTTCCTGACCTTCCTTGGTTACCTCTTGTTCTTTTCGATCCCGACGCCATTAGGGCTAGGATATCTTTCATGTTTCCACATTTTTGTCCCTCCCCTCATTTTTTGTCCTACCCCTCATTCTTTGTTCCCCCTTATTTTTTATCCTGATTGTTTTGATGCATGTTTTGAGATATGTTTTGGTATGTTGTAGATCAGGAGGGTTTTTAGTGGGTAGGGTTGAGTCATTCGGCGAGTCCCACACGCGGGGAGAGCCATGTTGACTCTCCCTAGTGCGTAACTGCATTTTCCCTACCTGTACGAGTTTTTAGGGATCCAATGACCTTAATCGACGAGCCTTAATGCCCCACAAAAAAAAATCATTATTCTTGCCTGTGTATTTTCTCATTAATATTCTTGACACATTTTTCCACAACTTTTCTCCGTATACGTTAAAACCATGGTAATACCTTTTTATATTTACCATCTACATACATTGCAAAACTTGTTTTCTAATGAATAGTTTTCATCTCCCTCTTTTTATTGTTTTAATTCTCGTGTGTTGGCTTATTTCTATAGTTGTACTTCAAAGTATATTTCTAGCGTCACTAACGGCTTTCGCGTTCTCTTTTTAATATAACTAAAATCTCTCATTTATTATTATTATTTTTTATGTATATCACGTCTTTTTACTTTATCATACTTAGAGAAGAGAAAGTCTCGAAAGAGAAATGTCAGATGTACTTAAACTTAGAAAGAAAAAGTTCGATCGTTAGATTTTGAGGACGTGACTGCTTAGGCAAGCGAATCGAATGTATTCTAGTTTGTGGAAGCAATCATTTTTTCATAATGTGGTGAATATATGTAAAAATTTCTTTACCTCGTTCTCCTGTACTATCCTGCAACTTATAAAAAATTTGATAATAAAAGTTTTAGAATTTGATTTCAAATTTGTATAACATTTCCGATAACTAAATTTTCTGGATACATCGGTGAGTTATTAACATTCTCACACTAATTGTATTTTGTTAAATGTGTATGTTAGAGACTGATAGAATCTTTTTATTTATGTGTTTTTAACGTCATTCTAGTTGTGTATGAGAAACTGTGTGCAATAGTTACGAGGACTGTGATTCCGTCTAACCAATCACGTGATTTGAGTACGCGAAGGAGAGATGTTGGATTAATGTTCAAGGTACAGAGCCGACAATAGTGTGGAATAGGTGAGGCAAAGCTCTGCAGAAGACATCACGCAGTAAAGATCCAGCGTCCTTCCCCTGAGCAGTACGTAGTACACTCAACGTCATATTACTCTACCGAAAATAACGAACGAGTAGTATGACTACCTAACACGAATTTCCAACTTGTATGAATTTAAGTAGTATCCGAATAAACATTAATAGTAGTCACAAAAGTGACAATTTGCTGTAAAAATACGAGTTAGTAACACGACAAACAAGGTAATATTTGTTCCACGCGCTCTATGTAGAAAGAATAGGATAGCGCTATAAGGGAAAGTTGATTGAATTGGTTACATATTGGTGATGGATATAAATGTCTAGAGAAATCCGAAAGTGCTGCCAACGTAGTGCGAGAAACACTTGTCTATACTCTTATGTATGAAAGCTAAGTAAAAGCGTTGGTTAAACTATGTACCAACCCTGTACTAACATCAAGCCTGTAAGACCAGCAATAACTAAATCAATAATTTATAGTACTGAGAGCAGTAAATTCTTGGTTATTTACCTCGTTTTCCATATTATTTTGGAGTCATTGAGATAAGGTTGAAAGATATTATTAAACTATTTATAGAGCCAACGTTTGGAAAAATTTATTTTTTCGGCATCAAGGTTGTATATCCTATATTAATTATACATCGGAGTACCACCACAACACCACCCAAACAACAGTTGAAAATAACTCCAAAATAATATGTAAAGAGAGGAGTTACAAAGTACCTATGATCAAGTTTAAGACAATATTTGATTAGTAGTTCACTACTAATACTTTACAGTGAAGGAATAAACAGTGCTTTCCCATTCATGTTTTTTTAGGTTACATTTTACTGAGCAAATTTGCATGTCTTTGAGAATAGGGTCAAACCCGCTAACATCGTATCACAACTGTCAATAAATCATTTCATTTAATTATTTAAAACCATTTACTGCTCTTCGTAACTCTTCCCCACTTTCGTACACCGCTTCTCGACTACCACGTTTCTACATTTTTCCTGCCAACGTATGTTCTCTTCTTCTTGTCCTTCAAATCCTCGTGAATTCGGTTTATTCTCGTATTCTTCGCAGTCGCGCTCCATTCGTGTCTCGTGACTCGCTTTCCGTCGCGTCGCGTCGCGTCGCGTCGCGTCGCTCCGCGCAGGTGAAGCTGCATTTTTGATAAGGGCTCACAGGGATTTTTAGATCGCGTCCCGCCATCGCCTCTGACAGCGTCATGTCGCTTCTTCCGAAGAAGCCGCCAGTCTCCGATGAACAATTCAGAACGCTCGCACGCGTTTCCGCTTTTACCATGCCCTTCTCTCTATCATTCCGATCCCAGACAAATATCCCGTATTTACTCGCGCCAGTAGAGAATCATTAGGGACCATTTTCTGAAGTTCTTTGTTGGCGAAGTGTTTATATGTTCAGTAGTGCTACAACGCGGCAGTGGTCGCGCGGATGACAATTGTCTTGGGAAGTTTTCGTTTTTTAATGAATGTTGTCGTGTCAAAGAAAGCGTGCGTACGACTCGTTTAACCTCTATCCCACGCGGTTTCCTTGGATTTGTGCAATAACTAGCTTTTTACCCGGTGTTGCTCGGGATTTTTCTTCGACTAATCTTCTTTAACTAAGGAAAAAATAAAATCTATCTATATTCTAAGATAAAAATATTAAATTATTTTTAAAACATGTTCAGCATCCAAATTTTTCAAATTCATAATAATACAAATTTAATACAAAACTTCACTGTATACGCTACACCCAAGAGCCGCACCGGCCGAATCTTCGCATCCAAAGCGTGACTCTGTTCGGCATTTCATGTAATTCTTGTACGTACAATCTAAACTATACTTCGATATTTTACGATTTAAAGACTTTTTTATCTTTGCACAAAGCAAATAATTCATTAAATTTGAATATGACTGATTTTTCCTACTTAAATTACTCTCTTAAACTGAAGTATTTTAATACTTCTTTTTAATAATGTTTTATTGATCACTAAGGTTAATTTTTGTAAATAGACATATGCTGTCGCAGACATTGTCGTAGAACTCTTTGAGGCAAACAATATTGCCATCCACAGTTGTCACCTATCTCTAACCGTTTAGGTAGCGTGAACAAATATAACTGTCTTTTTTCCGCTTTTATCGACATTTATTGTCAAAAACCTTTTCTATCTTTCTGATCACACATTTTACAAATTTAAGTTAGCCTATGTTCATCCTGGACATGTAAACTATCTCCTTGCCAAATTTCATCACGATCGGTTCCGTGGTTTAATCCTGATCAAGTAACAAACAACAGACACTTTCGCGTTACACATTTGTATATTAGTATGGAAGAATGTTGGGTGACGCGTCATCCACTCGAATTATTTTGTCAGTACTTTGATATTGCTGCAAAGTGTACCTCATGAACCCCTGAAGTATACAAATTGAATTTAGGGATGGAAGGCTTGTGTAGTCATGTATAAAAAGAATCAAGAAATATTCATCAATATTGCTATCTTAAAAATGGACGGCAAATGACATCTCCGCGACCGATTCGCAAGCGACCAATAACGAAACTAGTTTTGATTTCGTGAATTATTTAACGAGCAATTTATTTTTGAAAAATTAAATTGCAGATTCTTATTAATTCAACAATGTTAATAAATTTTTTAATATAAATTCCAATTTTTCCATTGGATGATGAGTGTTACTCGCGCGACATCTCACAATGGATTCGAAGGCGCAAGAACTGCAGGTTTCTCATTTATATCTGAAACGAATACTGACATTTTGGTTTCGATTTCCAAGTGAATATTTGTGACACTAATCCATTCCCTAGTTCACTTAATTGCACTCATTCTATAAACTCACTATATCCTATGCTTAGCAATATTTCATAATTCAATTAACAGTTGATGATAGATTCTCACAAAATATGTAACGTTTTAGAGAAATTAAGTGTTGTAATGATAATTTAACTACAATAATTTAATTTTGATTTTAGGTTTTTCAACTTTCCTTGATAAGCTTCTTTAATTGAGTGTCAGAGATATTTTGCAAATTAGTTATGCAATAAGGTGAGTTGTTTAAGTTAAAATATTCTTGATTACAACATTCTAAAATATTAAATGTAAGATAATATTTAAAACTGGATAGATTTTAATGATATTGATGAACTTCTAAACTCAAACCTTGCTGAAATTACTCCGAGAATGCAATTTGATGATTACGTATCTGAGAGATAAATTAAAAACACAAATGGAGAATATTTAGTGGGAAATTAAAAGAAAGGTTAGTATTAAATCAACGGTAAATGCAGTACATTTAAAAAGCTGATGGTGTCACTCATTCTGTGTTGAATGACATGAATAATACAGCATTTTCCGGTGTCGAATCCATTCTTATTGGATGTTTTTTTTTTACCTTGAAATTGAAAACGTGAACTGTACATGCGATTTTGTCTCCGAAAGTAATTATTACTTAAGAAGTAATTTACATAAAATACTCCTCGTCACTTCATATTTACGAAATAAATTTTAATAGTAAATACCATATTCGATATTTTTAAAAAATCCTTGATTATTACAGAGTATATTGTGAAAATATAATTATTAACATCGACATAAATCGGATGAAAATGTTGGATATTATCTTCCACAACATTCCAGACTTTCACTATTTTTCCTGTCAATATAGAAACATTTTGTAGTAATTCTGACGTAAATATCAGAGAAACTTGTAGAATAAGATACAAATGAAATAGTAGACTCCGTATTTTCGAGACATAATCGAAAGTCAATCCCCCATTCCCGAGGGATATCGGGCGGTGTGTAGTGCCTGAGAAGTAGCGAACAAACTTCTCTGCTGCCTGTCGCGAGCTCCTGTGAGTTCTCAGAGTCTCGGAATTAAATTACCTCTTCTGTCCGCACTGCATAATTCCTTCGCCTCTAGAAGGTCGCATTCGGTCACAAAGAGAAAGACTCTGCTTTTAATGAAGAACTCACCCTCTCCATCCACCCGCTCGCTGGCTCCCTCGTTCGCTGGCTGCCCTCCTCAAATCGACGCTGCGCCCTCGCACCGTCACTGGTCAGTACAAGATGATTCAAAAAGTGTTACTCTATTAATTAGTATCAGAACTTTATCATATCGAACTTTTGTGTTAGATTTATTACAATGATAACATCCTGGCTCGGGTTTGCCTCCGGTTTTCCTTCGGATAGAGGCAGATTTTGTATACGGGATCTCTTGGCTCTTGCGTAGGGGTGGCGATCTATTGTAATAGTTAATCCCGAATTTAAATCTTTTATTGTTTATAAATCGTAAGTGTTATAATATTCCGAATAATCTACAGTTCGATAATAATACGTGCTTGTGAACTATAGTTTTTGTGTTTTATTAAATACAAATTTGTTGGTTTATAACACATTCAACCCATCTGAATTTGTTATAAATTGCATCTTATTGAAGAGACACTTATTTTCAAAAAAAGACCAATTTTTAAATCATGAAAGCGATGGAAGTTTACTTTCATGTGTAGTAAATTTTCCGTTGTAGTTTTTTCATCACTTTTATCTATAGGTCCCCGGACATTTGAGAAGGATATTTTACTTTTTCCAAGGTGAGGTCAATAAATAACGTAACCGTAGCACTTTCCATATTTTTACATACTCTTTTGTATTGCAAGCGAGTGGGCAATGAGAATCGAGAATCAGGAAGAGCAGAAGAGTGCTGACCTGACATCGAGTGACAACACAACAGCACGAAACGAGTCCCTATTTTTTTTTTGTACTATACTTTAACTGACAAATTAAATCGTATTTTTCTTCCTTATTATGCATATTGTTGTCTTTTTAAAAAAATAAGAAGAAAATGAGGAAACCAATAATGCTTCTCAAACCAATAATGATTTGACTCTCTGGTTTGAGTGCTTGTCCATGGCCATCTGAGACATGGATAAGGACGGCCATGGTTGTTGGTCCCACCTTCATATCCTTTAGCACATCACTTGTTGATCTCACCTTATTTACGAATACTTCAAACAATATATCCTTCTCTTACTTTTCAACTAGTGTTCACAGTTTAGGTGATACTAGAACATCTACCTTTTTTAAGCTTCCTATATCTTGCTCTCTCTTCCTCATAGAAGTTCAACTTCCGTAACATACCTTTACTTCTCTTCCTCCTTTTTGTGCGTATATTTCGTTGATTCTCGCTTGCCAAAACTTACAACGAAACTCTGACAAATAAAAGTAATGCATGGTTATGGTTAAATTATGTTATTTATTGTCGATGCTTTGCCGTTCCTTTAAAAATGAATTAGATCGGAAATTGTTTATTTCAAATTCAGAACAAATTATTAAAACAGATTCCATTTTATTTTTAATTTTACTGTATTAAGTAATGAATTTTTATTATTTAGCGCTGTAGAGCTTGATTGGTTTGTTTACCTTTTGGCGTACTCAAATATGAGACAGGAATTCAATTGAAAATAAATGAAGGTAAACGATATGTGGCGTGAAAGTAAAGGAAAAATATATAGTACATGTGTTCTCCATCTAATGTTGTCACCCAACTTTTAATAAGACTTAGTTGATTAATGAAATGCCTTCTTTTATTCGGTACAGAGAAAAAGTTATCAAATCTGAAGTAAATATTTTTTTTTATTGAATAATTCTCTAAAACTGTCGATAACATTCTCAATATAAATTAACTTAAGGGTATAGTGGAATGCACGTGATATAGAAAAATATAATATAGAAAATTTCAAGAAATTAATAATTATAAACTTCGCATACATTAAATTTTCCCTTATACTTTTTAATACTTTAAATATTATGAAACGTTTAAATTGAAACGATATACTGAACGAGTTAGTCTAAAGAAAAAATAAAATATATGCATAGGTTTCGAATTGTACGAGGGAGTAAGTGATGCGCGTGTCAATCACTTATAATGCAACATTCCATATCGTATCCACTCGTCGTCTGTTTCAAAGAAAACCAACGAAACCTTTATTCGCCTCATCGAGAGAAAACAGATTTCGGATGGTGAATAGCTGCACTCGCAATTCATCTTCAAGAGACGAAACGAAGTTGAATGGAAGGCGTTGGTGTGTAGACCTACACCGTACTTTTTTCGTATTAACCATTCAAACATTTCTCCTCTTACTAATCATTATTTTTTGAATTTTTTTTTCGGAGGCCAGAAACCCTTTTCATAGTATTTGCAGTGTTTTATTTAGAGTAAATTACTACCCTTTCCATGTTCAGCATGTTAAACATTTCTTTTTCTATCTTTTAAAAAATCTAAAAGATAAAAAAATGACTCGGAGCTGTTGAATGAATACGTCTGTATTGGTAAAGTTGCAGTATGAAAAGAAGCGTGTCTTTGAAAGGGAAGCTCTATCTACGCTGTGAGGGTGGCGTTTTGAACTGCTATATCTCGTGTATTCCACTTCTTTGTACGAACGTTGTTAAATATTATCAACTCATATTATCTCTCGACGTCATAGAAACAAGATGTTTTCAGATTAAAACGTATTTTATTTACGCTTTTCTGTACTTGTATAACCCCCGGTGCACATTATTATTATTCATGTTAACATAATTTTATAGGAAAGAGAATATTCTTACATATCAGTTCGCGGTTTTGTAAAAAATGTATGTTACATTTGCTGAATAACTGACCCAAAGCTCGTTCATTTAAAGATATACTTTCTACCTAAAAAAACAATTTTATTTCTTTGAATTATTTTTTTACGAGAAACAAGAATTTACAAATTACAATAAGACAAAAAATAGTAGTAAAAATAGCATATAACTGCACAAAAGCATTAATTCTTTTCAAAGCACTACTGAATTAATCTACAGAATATTATTTTTTTCTTCTATAAAATTTTTCTTCTATAAAAAAGAGCTGCTATTTCAAGAACTTTTATCAATTCTTTAAATTATTCTGAAAATATTGCTACTAAATCGAAACTATTAAAACCACTCGAATTTTGAGGTTACTGATAACAATAGTATTGTTGGCACTGCCAGTCCTAAATTCTGCCACCCTTAAGCAGAAAAATTAAAAATTCGATGATTCACCTGCCCAGAAGCACAAATTATATTTCTCAAATTGCTGAACACACAGAACTTCCGTGAAAACTAACCCTTCGTCTATTCAACCCCATCTCTCTCTTCCAGAGGTTCTAGTGATTTACGCGTTAGAGAGTTCGAATCGGTTGTGCGTAACATTGGATCTCTTCCCAATTTAGTGTCCAAAGTTAGAAAACCCAGAGAATGTTTCCTTTAGACGTTCATGGGAGAACATACGGGTGGTTACTCTGCATTAATGTTGCCTTATAAATCATGAATCTCTTTTCTGTGACTCACGATGAATAGGAAGGGAACGAGTTGAAAGTCCATAGTATGGAAATGACGTATTTCTTTCCGAGATACGGCTTCGCTCGGGTAGAAAGCTAAATATGACTTTCGGGTCAATGACTTCGGGGTAGTAACGCAATTCTGGCGTTTAACATTGCTCCCGAGAGTAACTTGATTATCCATTACATATTTCATTGGAGTTCAAAATCTCTCACTTAACTGGGTTTAACACACTTCATAGACGTTACACAGATTAACGTATCGATTCATTTACTTAGTTTCAATAATAATGGAAGTTTTCTATTTTAAAAATATGTATTGTTGACATAATCAAACAAAGAAAATAAATGTTATGTTATTCTTCATCTATATTTTTTATTCTTTCTTTATTACCACAGTCTATTATTACTACAGCCGCGACAATAAGGGCAAAACATGCAGCTCGGCGCCTTCACGAGATAAGCGAGTACCAGTACGTGAAATCAAGATGGTCGTGGATAAATATCGTTTTCAGCGAGAACTGTTGTGAGTTAGTGATACTCACTGGCGGGTAGAGGCGCTACTGTCGTCAGATGCAAGATCAGCATAGGGAGTTAGTATGGTATGTCGCGACTCGGTGATATTAAGCAGTGGTATAACTATTCAAGCATGTACATTTCTTTCATATTTCTTATTTTCATACCCGTGTGGCCAGGAACGAAACTATGATGATTATTATTACTATTATGAATGATGATGATATTGTATGAAAGGTATCCTCTTTATATTCACATATATTTGTGCGGGGTGTTAACGTAAAGCCTTTGAACATAAACCTAATTAATGAAAATTTATACTACTCATATGAACTCGTTATACGTATCTTAAAATTTGTATCTTCATTTCTCTAGACATTGTGATGCATGGTTCGTGCACATTGCCGTGTCTCAATATTCCGACCAAGCCTTTTCACATTATTTTGTTTTCACCTGTAATCTACTTTCTTTACTTTAGTCTAATGATAACACTCTCCTTGTATCAGTCAGTTTAACTTTCAACGGCGAGTTTGAAATAACTCATTCCGTTTCCAATTATCTTAGTTTATATTTTGTTAATTCCTTATTTAACTTCCTCGTTCTGAGTTCCTACTGGTCCCTGGAGGCGGAGAGGCTGATGGCAGAGAGACGGTTTCAAGACTCACAGAATAATCTCGTTTGAGGAAAAAGAAACAATACCTAATGACGAGAAAAAAGATTTTGAGATTTAGAAACATTAGTTTATGATTTTTAAATAAGAATAAAAACTTGTTTTCAAAATTCAATGAATTGTTTCATATTATTCATTTTGTGTTTGAACCAAAATTTTAATGGATGATAATTACAAAAGAGATAGCAATTTTTCACATTTAGGTGTCTCAGTAATATTCTGTGAACATCCTCATAGGTTTCAGTGGATATTATAGAAGTTAAAGTAAATGAACAAATACTTCCTAAACTACTTATTTTATCAAAGAATATCATTAAACTTTTTCTCCCTTTCAATTAATCTTCTGAAACCTCTCATTTTTTGGGCGACTTGAAACAGTACTGTACATGCCTATTCTATGAACTATTGTCTCACACAGTAATTGTACATGAGATTCCTATTGTTTTTATGAGAACAAAACAAAACAATGGTTTGATATATTCACTATTAGTAATGGAGTAATGACAAATACATGTTACAGTACTTTTTATATACTATGTATGTGAGGAATTATATCATTGACTTTCAAATATATCCAGGTCAGTGTACTTTTTCTTTCGAGTTACGACCGTTTAAAGATTCCAAAATATTTTTCTGTTCTAACATTAGCACTTTACTTTGATAAAATGTTGTATTGTAACACTTTGTATCTGAATGAAAAACTATCTCTTTACATAAAAAATAATGATTTTTTTACCATGAAAAAATGGGAATAAAATAGTCACCTGGTTACCGTAACTCATCAAGATTTTTATTTTAACCTATTCATCTAAATTCTTAAGTTTGTACTCGTATGTACGTAGTTACTTGCTTTTTTAGAAAAATGTATGTTGTTTATTCCAGTTAAACTTATACTTAACTAATTATTACTGTTTTTTATAGTTTGTACTTTAATTTTATCTGCTCAATTGGAGAAGATAGTACGTTTTTGAATCGTTTAAGCTAAGACGAATTAAATTTATTAAAAAACTAACATTTTTGACAGATTTTTTTTTTAATTTAAAAAAAAGTGCAACTACCTGGTTATTACTGCAAGCCCCAGATTTGGTGTTTTATCAATGTAATTATGGTGCATTAAAGATTCTATATATTTTTCTCTAAATTACATGTATTGCCGTTTGAATTTTCAAACGTGCGCAATCTGAATTCGAACAGTGTCGAATTGTCTATTTCAATGCTGTAAGTGACGATGCACATTGAAAAATGAAATAAAAAATGTGGAGTGTGCCCAACTCAACTTTCCAATTATAATTCATAATGTAATGAAAATTGAGTTGTTGGTGTCATAGCTGATAGCTGCGCAAGAGTGCGCGCAATCGCTATGACGTATAGACGCGCGGACGAATTTTGAAGCGACGACAAAAAGTAGGGGCGTGTTTGCTGGGCTCAGGAGCCTTTTGAGTAGGAATTGGTAGAGAGATGGTACGGTTGGAGGAGAAACGAGTGTAGAAGAAATAGTTTTTCGTGGGATGGCACGATTGGAGGAGGAACGGTGGTAGAATATACTTTTCCTTGGGTAGATGGCTTGCGGAGGACGGCTTCTCTTTTCGTCACGGATCCGGAGAGTGATCGCTTCTTTAGTTGATGGATGCGTCTCCCCTGCTGGATGGTAATTAGACGCCTCATAACATTCAGCACATACTGTACCGTGCAGCCCTGAGCGTCGGTCCCGTGCGGTCGGCCTTGCACCTCTATCGCTGACATCGATTCTGGCTCTGGAATGTGCCCACTATGATATTGTGTTTAAGACTGTTATGCGAGTGTGCAGTGCCGTGAAGAAAAGCAAAAGTATTTTTATAAAATGCGCAACCTTTATGAAAATAGTTTGCAGAAACTGAGTAGTAGTCAATACCATTAACGAGGTGTTCTATTCTGTTTGCTATTATGAAGAATGAAAATGAAGTCTGTTATGTGTTTGGCTGACTGAGGAGAGGTTTACTTTATTGGAATCCACTGTTCATTTTTTTTAGTTGAATGAAGTTTGTTATGAGGATTACGAGGATTGAGTAGGGTTATAACAGAATATCAAATTAGAATAAACTTTTTTTTATTTGTTAAAGTAGTTTGTATTTGTTGAAAACATTTGCATTATTACTAGAATTATCAGGAAGATTAAATCATTAAATATTGGGCAGTGCCGCAATACAAATATTACAATTATATGTGTATTCATTTATAAGTGAATTACATTATTATTTTTCATTCGTGTATTATTATTTTGTGGATGGTGAAAGCTTTACAGTTTTCCTGGCGCCCAACGTAGCCGCCACCGCCGCCGCTTCGCGTCACAGTCGTGAACGGTAAATCCGCAGCGTCGGCACGGCTAACAATATATATATATGGAAACGAAAAGCAACGACAGGTCTTGGGCTTTTTCCTTCCTGACCAGCGAATGAGCGTTATGTTCTCTCGACGGGGACCGATCATTCGGACAACTGTCAGGAGAGTAAAGTTCTTAGTATTGGGGACTGATCACGACAGAGCCCTTTCTTCCCAGCTTTTTCGCCTCCCGTCATGACCTCCAGCAGTGCCGACAGCGGGTTCAGGACGACGGCCAGTCTCTCGGCTTCACGTGTGCTGTAAGTGTCCATATAATAAACATGAGTCTACTGAAAGTCTTGCTCGTTTCTTCCACCTAATCGCCAACCTTACATATGCTCCCTCCCTTGTCAGACGAGCTCTCAGCCCAGTCTCCACACAATCGTTTAAACATGTTTATCCTCACAACCTTACATAGAACACTTTTTAAATTATACCTGCAAATTCAAGTAGAAATTGCATGAGTTATCTTTTACTTTAAACTCTTTGCAATTGCCTCATAAGCTGATCTAATAATGACACCTACAAAATAACACAACACACTTGTGTAATACATTTTCGCTGTTTATCGAAAACGCGCGACGTAGCAATCTGTGCGCAACTTGTACAATCAAAAATTCTTATTCTCATAGTTTCAAAATTTTGAATTTTAAGAAACCGGAAGCGGAGCGTGGTTTGTAAATCGGTATGAGCTATCTAGAAACAGGCTTCTATTCCCAGTGTATTCAAAGTCAAATCTAATGTTTTGTTACGATGCATAATTTTTTTCCCTGAGTTATCGGGGGATCGAAATTCTTAACCTGCATACACACGTACGACTTGGGACATCATCGCCAAAACTTGAAAATAGTTTCTCCTGGAGACAGATCGTAAAAATCTGACGAGATCTCAACTATTTCGCGGTCGATTACAATACTTTCCTTATATATTCTATATAATTGAAAAGCAAAAACGGACATTTTTGTAAACTTGCATATGCTTTAACACGAGTCCAATTAAGCTCGTTACCGAAGTCCGTATAGTATGGAACACTCAACTTTATTTACACACAACTTAGCAGTAACATAGCCTGTTTAAGTTTTTTTCTGACCGAATGCTAAAATCCTAATTTATGAGTGTGTTATTAAATATGACGCTGCGAAAATATATTTTATTTTGATATATCTGCACTACTCTAAAATCTCTTCATTGTACAAAGTAACGTGTTAATCTATGTATGTGATAAGTATACAAGTTACAATGAGTCGAAATTATTCATATAATGTTTCGTGTTCAACACTAGAACGAAGCAATTCCAAATTGAGATGCCTAAATTTAATTGGGTTAAAGTGCACTTCAATAGTGATTAAATGCAACCGAGTGTTATCAGCATGTATTTCGGATCATGTATAATGGCAGCTTAAGTATCACTCTTCCGCGACCACACACTGTTGAAATGCTATACATTTCTGGAATTGGTTTAACGGAGTTAGTTTGAAATATGTGACTATATTTCTAACAGACCATTTACAAAACTGTCAACATATATTTTCACTCAGTCTGCAAATATTAGAGAATGTATTTCTGTCCAGAGATCAATGTTTGAGCTCCGATAATGACTTTTCATAAAAGACAATCAAAGTTTCGTTATTAATAAATAATTTCGGTATGTTTAAATGAAAGCGGAACAAATATTTTTGCATATAATATGTCATACGGTTACATTGAATGTAACTTAATTAACTGCACATCGTAAATTTTAAATAGTTTTTATTGCCTGTAAATGAGAATACAATAGAAATAAATCCATAAACAACAAATGAAAAATATTGTATATGGAAGTTAATAAAATTTGTACGTTTGAAGTGTATCTCTTTGGTTTCTTATAATTATTATTTTCGGATTGTAATTGTCTTTCTTTTACAATCAGCGCTCTTCAAATGCAAATAGATATCGCAACATATTTATTTACTCTGGTTTTACTGTATTTCATGACACTCCCATATTTTACTTTGAAAACGTTTATGTATATTATGTTTTATTTTAAAGAGTTTTCAGACTTGATTTCTTTTTCGTGTAGATTAATTTTGGTGTAATCTTATTTGATATAACCGGTTCTTACCATTTTTAATTTTAAATTATTTTTTAATCGTTTGATATTTAAAATTCACTTTCGCATCAACGAAATAATTTGGCGTGTTTGAATGAAACTTCGTTGCATCCTCTTTAGTGCATTACAGGTTCTCGTATCTGCGACCTCTAATACTCCATCCGCCTCCTCCTCTCTCTCTTCACTCCCAATCTCCCGAGACCCCTTACCGGTGGTACCACTTGCTCTGCCGCCGAATATTCTACCTCTGAAACCGCCTCCCCATCTGAGAGCAGCTCTCTTTCCCTCGGGGAGTCTGAGCGCAGTGCAAAGGTCTGTGCCGACAAAACGCGGCACATTTGAATACTACATCTCCGTTGCGTTGCTTCTCGCATCTCCGGGTTCTCTCTATTGCCCTCGACACTGCTTCCAACATAGCGAACGCAGATCTGACACCAACACTGCAACGGAAATACGCCCTATAGAACTCGAAGTCACGTAACTTTACCGAAAACAAACTAATATGGTCGTCTAACACGTATTGCCAACTTCTACGAATTTAAGTAATATCTGAAGACATGTTAATAGTAGACACAAAAGCGATTATTTCCTGTCTGAAATTCAAGTTTATAATACAACTAGGACACAAGGTAATATTCGTTCCACACTGGATGTAGAAGGAACGGAATAGCGCCACAAGATGGAGTTCAATTGATGGTCAGTATTGGCAACAAATTTATGTCGAAAGAAATTCGAAAGTACTGCCAACATAACACGCGATACACTTATTATTACGTTTATAAATGATGAAGTAGAAGTTAGACTGGCAATAAATAAATTATTTATTGTCAAGAGAGCAGTTTCCAACTGCTGATGACAAACGTTGAGGACAATTAACTAGTTTACTGATACTCTAAACTAGTAAACACTAGTTCCCGTTCTTGCTGTTTTTCTCTTTAGTTACATTCTCTCAGAGTAAAGTTACATGGCTTTGGATATATCTACTTAATCGTCTTGGCAGCAATGATTTGCACCGCTTTCAGGTGTCCCATCGCTATCATAGTAACTGTTGATATGAATATCACTAAAGGAATCATTAAGTCCCTCAGGTCGTCATTAAATATCATAACGCACCCTAGTGAGAAGGAGACTATTCGGTATCGTTATACTGCGTGACAATGAGGTACGGAGTGTTAGACTTGGTGTTACATAACTGTTTTATAGGGTATGTTTTATTGAGTGCTTTTAACTTCGAAGTTTGTCACTGTAATCCATGTGTGAGAGCGCGGAGCAATGAGGAGCGAACAAAATTCGGGAAATTAACATTTATCCCAATATATTTCGGAAAGCAGCAACTAACTTTCATCAAGGGGAAAATTAGGAAAAGAGGTAAGTAATTCTAGAAGGAGTCGTTAGAAGTGGAGTAAGGATAAGGATAGGGTTGTTAAAAATCGTAATTTTGTTCGTTTCGTAACTTACAGAGGGTCTCTCACCAGCCATACCAGTATAACCGTCTCCATCAGCATTAACCCTTTAAAAATATACCTTTAAACGTATCTTATTATTGTTATTTCTCCTAAACTGTAACTTTTGTACCTTCCTATCAATTTATTACGATGTAATTGTGTCTGTTTTCACTGGAATTGCTGAACGCACTTATGAGTCACCTTTGTTCGCGCTGAAGTTTCTTACTTGTCAAAAATGTGTCAAATTTAGGGGTAAATGTTAATGACAAAAAATAGAATTTCATTTATTTTTGGTTTTGATACTTTTTGAAGCAAATTAACTAAAAGACAGAAGATAAACTGAATAAAATAAAAAACCAAAATTAGAAGGTAGAAAACTAAAATAAGTGAATGTAATAAGTTCTATGATTAATACATTTGATTGTCCAAACCTCTGCCATGAAATGCCTCTTTACTACAACATTCAGATTAGTACACTGTCTTTTTATTACTAATCAATTTAACGCAAAACGGTGTGAAACGATAAAATTTATATCCCAGATAAAAGTAATATCCAAATAGTTTTACTTATCTGTCCACATTCCGCGAAAACAGGCAGTTTCTTTTGGGGTGTCAGTAAACCCCACCCGAACGTAAGATTTACAGATGGCTACCCGACTACTAAAGGTTAAAAGCAGACTTCTTTTCATGGAGAGTTTTCTAGACCTACAAATCTATAAAAGGAAAGCCCCACGCGCATTATGGAATCATAGTTTGATGCTGATTGCTAATTTATTCTCTCCGGAACGTACATCTACATTCGTCAATGATTAAATAAAAAATGCAAGACTTACGACCTTTTATGGACGAACAGTATATATTTTGTGATAAAATGTCACAAAATCTATATATTTTGAGTCTTACGTTATTTATGTAATCCGAATTTAAATGGACGTTAATTTTAGTAGAATATGTCACTGATGTTCATTTTAGTTCACAATAAATGAATTCCTCTAAGAAAATAATATCTGGTTTTTGAACAGAATTAATTCATTTTTTAAAGTTGTTCTTTACTTTTCGTTTAGCACTAGTTCCGTAGATAGAACTAGTTCCGTAGATAGCACTAGTTCCGTAGATAGCACTCGTTCCGTAGATAGCACTAGTTCCGTAGATAGCACTAGTTCCGTAGATAGAACTAGTTCCGTAGATAGCACTAGTTCCGTAGATAGCACTAGTTCCGTAGATAGCACTAATTCCGTAGATAGCACTCGTTCCGTAGATAGCACTAGTTCCGTAGATAGCACTAGTTCCGTAGATAGCACTAGTTCCGTAGATAGCACTAATTCCGTAGATAGCACTAATTCCGTAGATAGCATTAGTTCCGTAGATCAGGATGTTGACCCATATTTGTCTCAGTTATCACCCACTACCGCATGTCCATCATTTCCTTCCTGCCTTGTGGTTGTTTCCACCACTGCAAATTTGCGTCCAACGCCATCAATGTCATCTTCGGGAACTCCCCCTCTCCTCGATCACCTTACCAACCCCTAACTCCCTACACAGTGCTGCCAACACCAAGCAGAGTGGTTCAAAGGAAGCCTCGAGACGTTAACGGTTTCCTTTACGACAGGATCTCTGGGAGTTAGAAGACGATATTAAACCATTACTGTCAGCGGAGCGTGGAGAAAGGGCTTAATTTTATTTTATACACTGCACTACAGCCCCTTCGCGACGGTGATGTTGCTGCTTTCAGAGAGGTCTCATAGCCATGCAACTCTACATAAAACGGCACGCCTTCATGTATGCTTCTCTTCGATTCTGTTTTCATCCTCCCTTCCGTCATATTTCTCACGGTTCTAGTTCTTGGTTGAAGTATAATTTCCTCCGCGTTTCGAATTATAATTTTACTAATTGATATTGAAAGATATCAATCTTCTTGCATTCATATTTCTATCTTTAACAATTTATCGAGTTACACATAAACCATGCAATTACAGTTTCCTCTCTAATTTTTGTTCCCTTCTATTTTTCACTTTTCTTGCGTAAAAATCTGGAGAATGTTTCAACTTTCTATTGAGTATTAATACATATTAAATTCAGGAATGATATCTGTACGTTTGTAAGTTGTCCCATGTGAAATACTTGGATCTTCCTCAGTCAGTCACCTTTATTGAGACATCTCATCATAAATAAGTGATTATTTTTTTCTTCTTCTGTGAGTATGCTTTTCTGTCATTATTAAATTTCAGATTGTATTTCACAGAGAAGTCTATAACCATTGAAGACCGAGACTGTGACAATGAGGTGTTACAGTTACAATGAGCGGTTCCTTCCAATAGAATTGCCGCGATATTCTACTATACGAATGGCACCTATTACAAAACGACGAACAATGTAGATGCTCCTTCTTCACTAACCCAAACTATGAGAAATAAAAAAAAATAGAATCATAGAAACGCTCTCTTCCATTGTGCGTGTTCAGAATCCATTTCTCTCGTTTTCGTACGTACGAAATCTGTGGGGGTGGGGGTGCAAAGGGGCTATAACCCCCGCCCCCCTCATTGGACCTGAACTCTTCACATTGAAGTTGATAAATGGCGTACTTTTTAAAAGTGTTACCAGATTAGTAATTGATATTAGTTATAATTGTTATTAGTTATAATTTTTATTAATAATAGAATTGTTACGGTCTACATCCGCCACTGGTTGTATGTGAAGTAAATGCATGAAAGAAGAAGAAGAAGAAGAAGAAGATATGAAGTAAATATTTGTTCGAAGAAAAAAAAACCTCTCGCAATACGTGTTCGTGAAGGAGAGAGATGAAGATCTAGAGCACCCTGATGAGACGAAGGAGATGAAGAGGAAAAGAAAAATGACAGATGAGAGGTCGAGACCATCGTGAAGTGCGGGCGTGAGGAGGAGACTCAAAGAGTACGTTGCGTGACATGACTCACGACTATGTGTTCATCCGCTCACACTTCCCTTCAACATATGTGCTTCCCTTAAAGGTTTCTCTCTTTTTCATGCTGCGGTTGAAGCGTGTTTTAAATACTACGAGAAATGCGGGGGTATGGGATCGAGGTATCATACACCATTGCGCAAACATTTCAATTTTTTGCATTTCAATGTTTTAATTCCGTAATAGTACGAGTTTGCGCTGTCTCCAGAAATGAGATAAAATTAACGTAATCATTAATTCAGTTTTTGACACAAGTCAAGATAAAGATACCAAAACAATGCTACAAAACATCGTAATTTAACGATTATTACGTTTTCATTTCAATAATGTTCTAAACCTAATACTGCAAACAATTACAATAACTTTTAGTTTTTAAACCATATTCAAAATTTTGGTACTTTTATTTTACTGACTTAACAAAATTTTATGTGGCTTGAAACCACGGTAGTTCCAATCAAATTCGGGGAGGAACACAGATGAGGAACTATTCTAAACCCCTCTTTTCTCACGGTGTCACCCAGTGAAACGTCATTGCCACGAGCTTTGTTGAGAACGGTTCATTCGATTTTCACTATTTGACCGTATAGACATATTTTGGTATGAAAATCGTTCTAGCATAGTTTCATTTCCGATTTGATATTTTAGTACTTTTTATTATTATAAAATACTACTATTGTTATAGATTCAAAATTAAAGACAATTTATTGTTTTCGATGTGGGTGTCAAAAATTCCTAAAAGTAAATAAAAGTACGAGTTACTTATCTTCTATTTACTGCCTGCGTCTTTGTACAACTGAAATATACATTAGGGGGATACACATTTAGGGGAAATATTCTTTACCTTCCGATTATTATAATTTTGTCGATTGTTTACTCGTAAGAGTGAAACAAAAAACTAATATCACCATGAAGTTTAAAGCCACAAGATATTCTTCAACTTCTTTTCATTTTCAACTTATGCTCCGAAATTGAAACTCTTTTCATAGAGCGATTCATCGAAATCATCTCTTAGTAAATTGAGACTAGAAAATAAATGAACAGTTTAATTATCTATGTTTCTGAAAGATTTTACTACAAGTAAAAGAAGAGTAAATTTCGTTTGAAAGCCACCGGTTACCAAAACCAACATGATACAAAACATGAAGTATTTAAACAGATATAGTTTTAAGAAACATCGGTAGTTTTTTTAAAATAAACTTGAAATGGAAAAGAAAACATTTCTCATATCATCTCGTTTGCTCCAAAACAAAAACGTTTCGCGTAAAAATATCGACAGCGAAGAATCGATTTAGTTCGAATTTTATGTCGTAAGATATTGCTCACGAATGCTTGTTTCTGTGACACGCAAGCAAGGCATCGCAATTTGTTAGCGTGTTTGATCTGGTTCCTTTGGTGTCGCAGCATGGGAAGTACACT
Source organism: Laupala kohalensis (assembly GCA_002313205.1). NCBI lineage: Eukaryota > Metazoa > Arthropoda > Insecta > Orthoptera > Trigonidiidae > Laupala > Laupala kohalensis. The sequence continues at coordinate 973,895 of NNCF01127171.1, forward strand.
TCTTGGAATACTCCATTTGCTAATGTAACAGTAGTGAACATTTACTGTCTCCTGAGTTACTAGAAATTTTTTTCTGCGCCACCTGAACAACATTTATCAAGAATAGATTCGGTGCGTAATAAAAAAAAAGAATGTATCAAAAGTTAAAACAGTATTTGATCACCTGACGACGGCGCAAATCCACGTCGAAACGTGAGCACATCAGAAAAAATAAAAATATTAATCGTCCATAAAAGTTTGTTTTTAATAAAAAAAATTTTGAAAATTAAATTATATAATGGACGCTAATAGTAGTAGAGTCAGTATTTGTACATTCAATTTACTGCATACAAATAATGTTACTAGTCTCAACATGCTCCCTCGGGAAATCATAGTTTTTCATCATTTGTATAATATTAAATTTCATTTTCTATTTGCCTTTCATTATTCCTATAATTTTTACTTAATTACAGGTTAATTGTGCAGTCTACATTACATCCTCTTTACACTTGCGGAGAAAAGCTTTTCTGCGTTGATGCGATGCATCACGACAGGCATTATGCGCAAATCCTAACGCACCACGTCCCTGCTTCAATTCTGTTAGAATAACGAGCGACTCGCGCGCTGCGTGGTGGCCGCAGCGGCTACTACCTCCGAGCTCCGCCGCGCTGCCTGCCGCAAATAAATGAGATTACGTGAGCACTGTCCTGCTCCTCACAATCCAAACCTTATTCCTCCCTCCTGAATCACTTAGTGTGGAGAGCTACCTAAGAGAACCGGATCTCGGTGGTCGAGTCAAATATGCAAGCGTGTTAGACGGTCCGTCGGTGTGTAAAATGGCGAGTGTTAGTTACTGAAGACGTATTTGTTCATTATCCGCCGTAAGCTCTCTGTTGAACTTATAGCTCGTTAAGAGTTCTCACTCCTGTGATAGAGGAGGTATAGTAAAGAAACAAGTACCGAATTTTACTTAGCAGACAACTTTGGATGACTGTAGCAGTGTAAATATTGAAACTGAAAAATGTTATCTCAGGCGTATCAATCAATGACATTTGCAAAAATTATCCTAGTGGGCAACCTTCTCCATGCCTAGTCTTTAAGAACTTGTAATATTTTAGATTAATATTTATTATTAGACCGATTTTTATCGCCATATTTTTGCGACTTTCCGATTTGCTAGGTACATGTATTCATTTTGATGGAGATTCAGAGTATACAACTTAGAAGAGAAATGCAAAATTCTATATTACTAACTGGGCAGGAAAGTAGAAGTAAGGAAGGAAGGAATAATAGGATATTACAATAGTGATATGTATTATATATTATTTCTCAAAAGTGTGATGATTTATTTTGAAATATCACTCCAATGATATCTTCATATTACGTATCAAACTGTAACCAGCTTTAGAGTGAATCTCCTTAAATGAAATTCCCATTATTTGACATAGGTCGATTGATTTTTTTTCTTTAAGCTCGTGAATTTACTGGTATAATTCCATTCTTTTCTTTAGTTTTATGCTAAACAAGCTTGACAAACTTGTATCGTTGGTTAAGTAATTAGCGTATGATTATACATAGTTTTTCCTCAATTTCTCACTATGGTTTTTGAGATTCGCAAATAATTCATGGTAAATATCACGTGTATTTTGATATATGAGGATACTTTTCTAACGAAAATATATAACATGATAGAAAAAAATATTAATGGAACAAAACGGTTTGGAATTTTACGTTTGTGGAAATACATTCGATGTAATTCAATGCTGCTGTCTTAATTTCAGACCTGTATCATTATATCTCAATGTAGGATTCTTAAAGAGGTCTTTATTTATGGGTAGATTTTTTCATCGCTCTGTAATTGTAAAATCAAGAGTATTTGTTCTTCTTTTAGAAAGCGCAAATTAACTCTGGAAATAAAACTTCATTTTTATGAACGATCAAAGAAGAGTTAAAAATTTGAGTGGAATTTAAATGTGTTTCGAATCTATGCTAGAACCATGAGGAACTCCATCCCTTCCTTTCCTTTTCTTACCCTCCTCTCTTTGCAATACTGCATTGCGCTATGTCGCCTGAGGCTGTTCCGAACTGCGCTTCGTACTCCGCGATGCTTTTAACGAACGCAACCAACTCCGCGCGCTCTTAGTTGCGCGCTTACGAGCTCTGGTTGTTACCCGCTTTCCCTTCAGCGCTCGACTACATTCACTCGCATGCATAATGCTCTCGCGTGATTATTGTTCCACAGCACTATTGTCATGCAGCACTTTTACATTCACTGCTCTGTATATTCCTCCGAAATTTTGTGTACACCAAGTGTCGCATCCAACCACATAACGGGCATTTAAATCTAAGACTTGCATTACGTAGTACGAACTGCGGATACGGACTGATACGCCAACCACTGCATAGAATCAACGGGTCGTTTCAAGTAAAGTAACTCGTAACCGTAGACCTCTTACTGTGTCATATGCCTTAAAATATTACGAGGCATGTGTCAGAATAACCAAAGAAACTCCTGCAAAAGTTTTTGTTTCCCTCAAAATAAAATTCGTTTGATGGCAGATGTTATAACGTGAATTAACTTTAACACCTTGACCTCGTTTAGTTTATTACCTCGTTTTATATAACGTCTTGGAGCATAACATACACAGCTCTTCGTCTTCACGGTATTACATTGGATGTGATTAAAGTATGTCCTTGATTTTTTTTATTGAAAATATAAATTCTATGTAGTATTATGGACATACAATTCAATATTCAAAAACATTTTTACAATTACAATTAAATTACAGAATGAAAAAATATTTCTGTTACTGTCTTCTAAATTTCTAATACTTATCTTTCTATTAGATCTTACTACTCGTAGAAACTAATGTTGTGTAGGTATAACTATAGTTTCGGTGTTTTTATGTAATTCCACTTGAACTTCTGTCAAGCGGAATGTATTCTACGTCTTTCTTCCATGCCACTGACCTCGTCGCCATCTTTGGCTCGCAATTTCATTGTGACGTCATGCGGAAGATCCATAGCCACCTGTTTCACACTTCACTGCTTTCACGGCTTGTTCGGCATTTGCACAGAATGAGATCCATGATGGTGAACCTTGACGGAGTGTATCGTGATGCACTTGAGAATGACTTCATTATTTCTTGATGAAGTTGAGAAGAATCTGCAAATCTTCTTTCTTGCAATTCATATTCCAGAAAACATTCAAGTATGTTAATTAAGATTGATATATTTTATTTATCGTATTAAGAGAATCCATAAAAAGGACAGTGATATAGAGATGATGCTACGCTTTCTTCCGGGGAGAAAATTAATTTCTCCACGATGTTGTATTCAGTTTGCAATTGCTTTTCACTCAATGAATATTAATTTGTATGAATTTTTTTAGGTACAATAATAAATAATAAATTTATTGTCAAAAAACAGTACAAACTGCGTATGATCACGTGGAGGACAATAAACTAATTTACTCTCCGGAAGCAAGCAAGGGACCATCCCATCAATTCCGATCAAGGGCCCTAAGACAGAGGCGGATTCAAACATTTATTGCATAAGTTCCTAGATAAGATAAAAAGTTAGCTGCGAGTTATAATACATATATAATGTTAATATGTTTGTAATTTAACGCAAATATGTAATATCTTTACAACAATAAAGATTAAGAGTATGGCTCTTGAAAATTTCCCGGTAAGAAGATTCGATAGCGAATTTTGTTTCATACAAAGTGAAATTTATTATACCTCTTTTTTTATGTTGTTGATACTCAAAATACTACATTAAATTCAAGTATTTGAAATTTAGTATCACATTACATGAAAATACCCATGAGCAAAACTGTTATTTGAGTGCGGTGTCACTGTTATACCTAACTTCCGGTTGCTAAGGAACTAGGGCCATTAACAATTAATTTTACGTCAGCGTAAGAGCAGAATGTACCAGTGGGGTAGAGGAATAAACAGTACAGAAGACAAGATACTAAAAGAACTACGTATTGTTATAACTATAGAGATGGGGTGAACAAGGTCAAAATAAATTTAAAAAACGAAAGAAAGAGATAATGTAAACACGTAATTCAAATAGGGAGTACATTTTCAAATTACATCTCAAAGTTAATCATTAGGAGAAGATGTAAGAATGAAGTGTATGAAATTAATGAATATCATTTGTAGATAGTATAACCGTAAGTGTTTTGGTTACCGCAGAGTTGTTCAGCGTGCTGGGTTGTTGGTCGCCAAAGCGAATATAAAAAGATAGGTACTCGATTTTTGAATCGTGAAACGCTCCAAAAATCAAGAGGGGAATCACAGAAACAAAGCAACAATATAATTACAAATAAAACCACAAATACATTTGTTGAAATAAAAAATACACACCGCTGCATGTCAGACGCGTACATCCAGCAGAATTGAAGTTCCTGTGTGTGAGCAATGGGAAACTTGAACGTACGATTCACATAAATTTCGTCAAAAATAGATAATTTATTAATTTCTTAAAACGTTTGTTACAAAAAACTATGAAAGCAGTGCAACTTTTCTCAAATATTGCTTTGTATGGAAAATTATGTAACACTTATTTTCTCTAAAGTATTAACCTCTAGCGACTGTAGATTCCTTCATTCATCGGAACTAGGAAATATGATCATCATGAGCTACAGTTACTATTGAAGACGATGTCGAACGCTTTCAGTCCTCAGCCAGTCGTCCATGATAAAACCAGCAGGAGCTGGTTGGCGGAGCTCATAGAAAACCCCACCGTACCAACCACACATTCTCCTGACTAACCGTAGTGCAACAATGACACGTCAAGATTAGCGGTGAGTACACAGATTCCGTTCATATAGGTGGGGCAACCTCCTTTGTGACATAATCTCCTGCTTCAACCGTGAGAACTTTACACTCCTCGACGGATTGACAACGGAACACAAAATTCGTGTCTCGAACACTCGAGAAGATCACGCTCTCAGCAATCTAAACAAAAATCTGGCTCCGAACTGATCAGCACATTCAGCTTCCCTCCAATCATCTTTTGCTCTAATCATCCTCACTATTTTCAACCGACTCCTTTTGGTACACGAGGGACAGTACACTCTCCTTGTAACACGTTTCGTGAATATTCTGGCTCTTGCATGCTCTAGATGTGCAAAATTAAGTTGGGAGAAGCACTCTTATCGATAATTATCGCAATTCTTTCATTAAATCAATTAAAAAGGAAGTGTTTTTTTCCCTTCAGTTGATACCAAAATGAATTTATGTAATTCTATTTATTTATACCAATCTCAGACATTTTAGTGATATAATTCTATTTACTCAAGTGGTATCTTAATGACCCATAAGAATATAATGTATAAAAATAATTAAAATTTTTACTATTTGTCAAAAGCAATTCATTAAATGGGGATACGGATCATGAGAATAACATGGAGTTTTGGAAAATATGAGAGTCCGAATAACTTACGATAAAAATGTAAACTTTCCAATTACGTTCATTTGCATTGAGTAGTCTAGCAAATTTTATTATTCCCTCACTTTCCGCAGCCCACCTTGATTAGAAGTCTGCTATTGTGTTCTGAGAGTTTACTCAGTTTCTGAGAAACTTTGTTTCGTTTTGAAAAATACAATTTCATTGGTTTATATCTTGGAAGGAAATGAATTAATACAAAGAAACTGGGAGAAGTATACTTGAAAATCTTCCTACATTCCCAGCAAAAATAGGTCCAACACTTAACAAATTTATATCTTAAATATTTACTCTGTTTTAAATAATTTTCAGAATATTATTCTAAAATATTAAGCGAATTCTTGCATAGGTAAAATCATGCTGATATATCTTAGAAGTATTGAGAAAGATTTCCTCTACCGGGGGTTGAGTTTAAAGAATCACACCGTAAAAACTTCAATTCACCTTTTTTAAATTTCGGTCCATTCTATTTCCTGCCTCAAGTTCTATCTATTATTGATTGTAATACTCATAAAATTTATTCCATGCTGTCATTGCGTCCACTGATAGAAACAAAGGATATATTTAAACTTAGGAACCTAAGCGAATGGGATTGTAATGTGTCCGATAGGTTGAGTCACGACTTATGTTGACATGTTTTATTTTTGTCATAATGAAGTGGCCCTTTATTCCAACCTATTTTCTGGGTATAAATTGCACATTTCTTTTTCCTTAAGAACTTAATCAGAAACGTACAGGCTCGATTTACATCTGTGGTTCTCGACCTGGGATCTTCGATTTTCTAGAGGACCGTGAAACAGTTTCAGGAGGATTATAAAGGGTCCAGTAAATACAAATTTTGGAATAATTCAATTGTTGCTACTGTTATTGTTGCATGAATAATATGCGGTTGTTGCCACTTGGAAAAAAAGTATCCAATAATGTTAGAGTAAAATGTTAAAATCATATAAAAGAGATTCGATTTAACTACAGTAATGGCGTCAATCCCTTAAACTCCTTTCGAATCCTCACTCAAAAGCACATCGCTCGCTGCTCAGTCGCCTGTGGCCAAAATGGGGACATCCATGAGACGCATGGCGTTGCGGCGCTCCCTCGAGTCGCCACAAAAGACGAAAGAGAGCGTGCGTGGCAAAGGAAGGGGATGGCAGTGTAATGGTCCTCGAGGGACCAACACGAGGGCTTCTGCCCGCGCGCCCGCGGGTAATGTTCCGCGTTGTGAGTTACAGCTTTATCGCACCCACCCCGCCTCACTGAACGTCCCCTCCGCTATTCTTTGGGTCTCAAGGGCTTGCTTCCGCTTGTGGGAGGATGCAAGTACATGACTCCTTTACGACGACGAACACAGGAATATGTTCTTTGCGTATGAGTTTTTCTGTGAATGTTAAATCTCAGAAAACAACGTTTTTATCTTAAATATTTTTTTATGTTCTAAGGCTGAATTTTTTAAATGTGAAACTTCTCCGGACCCGTAAGGTACAAGAATCCAGGGGAATTGCAGGTATGATATGCGCAACATAACTCTTACCCGGCAGCTACTAACCGGCCAGCAAACTATGGCTCGGTCTGATAATGGTGTGGGATGGTCACAATTTCCATGAAAACGGTTTCACCGCCCCTTCGACTTACAACGGTGGTCGAAGGTGGGGAAGTCCGGAAGGTGTGCACCGGATTAGTAGATCCTTAGCTCTCGACGACTAGTGTTTTCAGAATAGCGTTTATTTTCCTCTTTCACCCCCCGTGACGTCACTAACGGCTCAGCAGCCAGAGCGGGAGTTATGTCGCGCGAGTTTGTAGCGTCGGCATATCTTAGCATCACGTCCCGGAAAAACTCGACTCTTAAGACGTGTGTATCCGAACGACAGACGAACTATTGTATCCACTAGCGACGACATAAAGAAGCAACCAGGTACTCACTTGTCATTATAGAAAACTGGTTTTGTTCCGTTCATCGACAAATTGGAGATGATATAGTTTACGAATCTAAAGATAGCGTGTATGAAGTTAATATTTGTATATTCACTACTTTGTCTCTTTTACGTACAGCATAATTTCTCTGTGATGAAATGACTCAAAGTACGTAATAATCTAATAGCGAGGTGCATATGCGTGAGATACCGTCCTTGCCATCCGCGGATTACCCTTGCCCTCTCGTCTGCTTCGAGAGCTCTTGCATACACTGATCTGCTTAAGCCATTTAACCAAAGAAAAATCGCAAGATACGTTATGCTCTGAACTTATGAGCTAATCGTACCTTCATACAACAACGTCGATGCTTTTACTGAATAAATTTTCTAAACCATATCATATTAAAAAACTTCAAATAAATGCAGTAAAGTGGTTGAGTTCATCATTAGCAAAAGAAAATTATTTTCGAATGCTTTTAATTAACGGATGAAATCAAACAGAAACATATTAGTTTTATTAAAAGTCTCAATATACCATTTCACGTTATCAGGTAAATGTTAATTTAATTAAACTCTAATGAATAACAATTATTTATGTGAATTGGTGAGTGTATTGGTGAGAGACTTTACCACATGTTTCTCTTTTTTTAAACGGAACACAATTAAAAACTGCTACGAATACAAAATTCTTAGGTCTCCATATTCAAGACAACCTCAAATGGCATTGTCACGTTGACAATCTTAATTCCCAATTAAGCAAATTGTGTTACGCATTCCGAAACTTAGTTAACGTAGTTAGTCCACGTATTTCCCGTTGCGTATATTTTGCAAACGTGTACTCCCATTTACGTTACGGCATTACCTTCTGGGGCAATTCCGGTCAGAGTATTCAAACTTTCAGAATTCAGAAGAGGATAGTTCGGATAATTTGTAAATCTTACCCCCGAAACTCTTGTAAACATTTATTCAAGGAATTAAATATCTTAACACTTCCCTGCATTTATATTTATGAAACGGTCGTGTTTGTTAAGACCGAATTACTGAAATGCCACCCATGCTTCATAAGAAACTGTCTCGTTCACTAACACAATACTCGCAATAGTAATAATATTCATCGCCCTAGATTATCAACCACTCTTTGCCAAAAAGGACCGTATTATTCGGTTCCCTTCCCAAGAATATAAAAGATATTATAAAATTGAATCTCTTCAAATCCGCGGTTAAAAACTACCTCCTGCACCAGTGCTTCTACAATGTAAAAGAATTTATTGATTTTAATAAAAGTTAAATCCGTCTTGTACTTTATCATGCCATTGCTGTAGTACTTTTTAAATAACTTATTTCAATTTCAAAAACTATTATCTTGCATGATTGTGTTGTCTTATGACTCATATTAATTTAGTTTTATGTTCACTCAACTTTGGCACGGTTGTGTACATTAATTCTGTAGCCTCGTCCTGGCCCGGGTTTTTCTCCGTTTTTCCTTCGGGTAGAGGCGGATTTCTTATACAGGTTCTCTAGGCTTTTGTCTACAGGCGCGTTCATTGAAACAATACATCGTGAATTTAGTATTATTTCAATTCTTATGATATTTAAACACTATACACAGAATAATCTTCAGTTTGATAATTTGTATATATAAATTATTTTTTTTGTTAAATTACAAACATATTGACATTCTATTAGTATTATAACTCGTAGCTAACTTTTCATCTTATCTAGGAATTTTTGCTGAAATGTTAAATTCGCCTCTGCCTTAGGGCCCTTGATCGGAATTGATGGGATGGTCCCTTGCTTGCTTCCGGAGAGTAAATTAGTTTATTGTCCTCCACGTGGTNTTACGCAGTTTGTATTGTTTTTTTGACAATAAATTTATTATAATAAACTACAAAAGTCTTTTTTTTCTATGGAAATGTGTTAATTGTGCGGTGACGTTTCATGAGCTTAGTTTCACCTCCTATGTAAACGTTACAACAATCTACTTAATTAATGTACTACTTAATTGGAGCCACGACTTCGAGCGGAAAGTACACTAGTGAGTATATAATTTAGTTTCTGCAATAAATGTGGAGAATATCAAACGGTGTAACGGTGTAAATAACATGCGTTTACTCGGACGAGCCGCGACTCCGATGGAAGCTCAGTACGTTATTTAGTTTTGTTACCGTATATTATTGAGCACAGGGCGTAATAAAAGTAATATTAATTTGAAATATACAGAGTATAAAAGAATTAATGATAAACGACGCAAAATATCTGGAAGTGAAATTTAACATTTACAAATTAATTAATATATATTTAAAGTTCTTCCATGGTATGTTACAAGCTTAAGTAAACATATGATGGAGGTAAATATCCTGGCTAAAACGTTGTGGGGTTAATTACAGTCAATAATCTATTTAAAAACGTTAAATGTTAAAACAGTCACAAATATAGTTCTTTGGAGGTCCGTTCCCTGGAACTGGAAAAATATTGATCTTTTTCTTTAAAGCGTTCTCGAGGATTTATGTATTATAAAGTCTATTTTTCCTTTTATACAGATAATTTCAAACAACTATCACTTATTCAATATGTTACCTTAAATGTGAAATGTTCATGGTTTTATAGACTTTTCTTTTGATTTTCTAGTCAAATTTTAAATTTTACGTACGATGTTCTGTAAGGATTATCTGAAAGAAAAATGTACTATTCAATGCGTAAAAAATATTTGTTATATTATGTTGAGTGAAAGCAAAGCATGTTCTACTGAGAGTAGAAATTACTTAAGTTACAGTAGTCGTATACTTAATAATAATAATAATAATAATAATAATAATAATAAATTTATTGTAAAAAAAGCAGTAAAATCTGTGTATGACCACGTAGAAGACAATAAACTAATTTACTCTTCGGAACAAGCAAGGGACCATTCCTTCAATTCCGATCAAGGACCCTAAGGCAGAGGCGGATTCAAAAATAACAGCAAAAATTCCTAGATAAGATAAAAAGTTAGCTGCGAGTTATAATACTAATTGAATGTCAATATGTTTGTAATTTAACGCAAAAAATTTACATGTACAAATCTCATATTAATCTCGAATTTTTTTTCTGCACATAATATCTGCAAATTAATAGCGGTATAATGTACGGATAAAAGTATGTATTTATTATATAATTTCTGGTATAAATATTAAATCCGCCACAGCCCTTGGGCCCTTGATGGGAATTGATGCGATGGTCTTTTCCGAAGAATTACTTCATTTAGTATCCCCATGTGATAAAACGTGTTGCATCAGCTTTTATCACAATAAAGGAGGTTGTTATTATTATTATTAGTATTATTATTAATTTTCAGATTGTATTTAATATATTTTAATTCAATATGTTTTATTTTGTATTTATTTAATTTATAATTCTTTCTGCCAATGTAAAGAAAATACAAATTTTAACGCGTGTACTAAGTGCTCTCTCACGCATTTTGAAAAAGCAAACCCCACGAATTTGAATGTAAATTCTCTCGTTTATTACATTTTTTTAAAATTGTTTCAGAACATTAAATTATATATCACCGAATAATAATACAAATTCACAAAATTATCGGGCGATCCAGGCGATCCACATCAGTTCGTTGAGAGGTTCGTTCAAGATGGGAGAAGAAACTGAACTGTTGATAGAAAAAGTGAGGAAGAACGCGTATTTGTACCACACTTCTCACCAGTTGTACAGAAAAGGTGATACAAAAAAGGGAGAAACATGAATCGTTATTGCAGAAGATCTGAACATTACTAGTAAGAAAAAATATGTTTTTATTTCAGAATATAAGGTTTCACAGTTTTATTTCACAAAATGATTTTATTAGGTAGTTATTATTTATTATGAGGTACCTTAAAAGAGTACTATAAACATTACCCTATTGAAGTTATGTCAAAATAATCGATAAAAATTTTACAAACTTGGATTGCAGCAATGATTGATCTTCGATTGGTGGCATCTGTTGGTAACAGCGCTTGCATAGGCCCCGTGACTTCGCTCTGATTATTAATTGGGTGCATCCAATATCGTCTCTTTTTTCTTCTNTGACTTCGCTCTGATTATTAATTGGGTGCATCCAATATCGTCTCTTTTTTCTTCTGGTACACTGTAGTGCTAAAAGAATAAAAGAAGCAGGAGTTTCTCCTCGTCAGAATTACTTTTTTTCCAAGCGCATTAATTTTCGAAATATTCATAAAAAAGCGTTGGGCAACTTTGGGCAAAATTTTTCTTTTGGGATCTATTCGACAAACATCATATATTAACGCAGTGGTCTCAAAGTTGCGCGACAGACTCTAACAAATATTTTAAAAAATCTATGGTAATAATAAGCTTGCGAAAATATTTATTAAAAAAAATATTTTTCAAGTAAATATACCTTGTAAGCCAGTAAATATAATTCCAAGGATAATAAAAAATAGAAAAAGTAAAGAACATATCTTTATTTATCCCTGTATAGTATTTGAATTCAGTCCAGGGAACCATATGTGTAGCACAAATTTATTTCTAAAACGTTACAAACGCTAAAACTTTAATTTAAGGACATTTGCAAACATATAATCGGTGGTAGACGCCAGATTTAACCAATTTTCCGTAAATTAACAACGTTAGACGCGACAGTTAATCAGCTGTTCGGTGATATAAAATTTAATGTTGTGATTCAAATTTGATTTTTTTCCTTTTTGTCCGGATTTTGTCCATATTTTGGTATACTGTGCACCGGATTGCTGCCCGCCGCGTCAGATAGCGTCCTTTGTGACAAGAGGCTTTAATAGGCCAATTCAACTCTCTCGCAGTCAAGTCATTCTCTTTCCTGCTTTTTCCGTAGTTTTATTTTCACTAGAGTTTTTATCTCCCCCAGAAACGAAAAACCAGAATTTATATATTAGAGATTATTTTATATAAATTCTAGTAAAATATTTCTTTAATAAACTTTTTAAATTGGGTAAATTGAAGACGATCAAAATATTTAGTAACATGTGAAAATCATCCCTCTCTTAATAGAATGTTTTAATGTCGCTCTCTAGTCCAGACTGAGAAACGTATATGAGAATGTATGTGCAATGGTTTTGCACCACTAGTTTTATTTGTTTTAGATCGCTGTACTGAGTGTATGATAGACGGAATTTATTGAAAGTATTGCAACGAAATTATAAATTTCACGGCGCATTTTGATATTTTCAATAGAGATTAGTGAATTTTTTCGATCAAGATTAACGGAAATTTTTGAGTGTTGGTACTATTTGTCATCACATGAGTTTTGAGTGTTTGAATATCACATGCGTTAAAATATTTGAATTAATGAAACAACTAGTCTGTTTCTTTTCACTTCGCAAATGTTAATTTACTATTGTGTGAACTTTCTGTGTTCAGTGTTCTTTGAAAGTCATAAAAATAATTGATCAAAAGAATTAAGTTGGCTTCTTTTACAAAATACATTAAATCAGTTGCTTTAAAATTACAATTGATCTTTTTTACAGTGTGTCTTAACAAGTGCTCTTTCTTTCAGTCCATTTTTTGTTTGTTCTCTGCGACCTCCGTTCCAATTCCCGCTTCGGTGTCACCCTTCTCCGACGCCTCCAGAGGGAGGCGTTAAAGAAACAAGCAAACGCAGTGGGGTTCCCCCAGGGCGAACGCCGCCTCGTCGGTGACCTCGCCACGTGACTGGCGACGTTTCTCTTTGTCGAAACGCCCGCCCTCTACGCTCAGAACAAGGACATTTCTTGTCTCAGTTTTTTGTATAGACGGTTCTATTGGGGCAGAAATCTTGTAGGGTGGTTCTCGTACGACAAACTCTGTTCCTTGGGATTCTAAAATATGTATAAATTTTTAAAATATGGTTTCGCTAAAAGAAATTGACGATGTACATTCTACCTCTTGACTCTGTGAGAAATATAAAAACGATGTACTTGCTACCATTTAGTGAGCATAGTTATTTACTTAAGTATATCATTCTAAGGGAAAAACAATCATACAAGTTCGTACAGTTCTTTACTCTTCTCTCTACATGGTATGAAAAATACGTTTATTGTGTTTTAATGTTTTGGTGACTTTCCGAATTTTCTACGTCATAAAATATTGATATATTTATGTCCCCAGTTGATTGTGTAACTTGAAAAAAGGTTCAATACTGTGAAAACCCATTCATTCCTTCATTCATTCATTGAAGTCATGGAAACTGTGAACTCACGTTGTGACAAGACGTCTATTTAAATTTTGAACAAATTTACCTTAATTTAAATACATTTCATATTTAAAGTATTTTTATTATTTTACCTTATATTGTTTTAGGAAAATTAATTATTTTTCTGCTTCTGTGACTGGCTTTCACGCACACCTCGTGTCTGATTATTTGTATGTATGGCTCGCTGTTTTAGGAAGAAAACATGGACAGTCACGTTACTGACAAAAGGTAATTTTCTTTTTAGAGAAAAATTTGACTCTTTTAACTTGCACATAGCTTTTTATTAATGTATGTTAAAAAGTAATGGAATACAAAAAAAAATTCAGTGCTACTACACATTTAACGTCCATTATATAATCAAATTAAATAACCACCATCTGATGACAACTTCAACATAACATCGAAACGTTGTGAGATTTAAATCACAAAATATATGTTTTTCCGTTTAAGGTCGTAAGCCTTTGATTATTTATGTAAGTCAGTACTGCTGCTCCTCAGAAATTATTCCACTTCCCTAAGCAATATTTTAAAAAATATATAAGTTTCTCCTTCGGTCGATCTTGGGTAGGATTTTCAATTTGAATTTTTCATCTTCGTGCTCTAGTGATTTTCCTATTCAACTAGAAGCAAATAACCACATAAACATAAAAGAATTCAAAAATCTAATTTACTGCTAAATCATGGCTTTTGTTCTTTGTTATTACTGTCATTTAATGTTACAAAATAGGGATCATTGAAGAGTATAGTTTTGTTATTGTAATTTGTATCAGATTTTTTTTTAAATTTTAGTTTCTTTAAAATGTTTTTTTTTACATAAATGCTAACTTTTTTGTTTATCTTACTCTACATATTTTTACCAAGTGTTGAGTATCCACTTTCAAATATTCGTTGTCTTGAGAAGACCTCAACGCGTGGCCGTACCACGTGATTCACGGGGTTTCCCCCGCCTTCCCCCTTCGTCGCAACGCACACTTTTTGTCGTGTTTTTCTGAGATATTTGTATTTTCCGGAGTGTTTTTTTGTTTAGGTTAGCCTCCTCCAAGTTCCCTTTTGTCTTTTATGTGCTTTCTAATGTATTTTCGAGTTTACGTCGTAGTTCCTTTGTTTGTCTGGCTATATTTTCTTGTTGAGACTACAAAAGTGATTCATGATTTTTTGAATTTTTTAGCATCACGAAATATTTTACAAGTGTAAAAAAAAAAATTTCATGAATACATTGGCATAGGAAGTTTTTCTTAAATCTTTCTACACAGTTAATGAAATTAAGAGGGAGGTATCGTACAGGAGCTTTTTACTTTATCTGCGTATCCGACGCTGTCCAATCTGTATTAAAAGATGGAGCAGTATGTGAGTATATCGTACCTGTAATTTAAACGCATGAATAACTGGTACTATATTCCTGAGAGTGTCAGTTAACTAGTTTCGAAGATGAAAACATGACGCGAATTCTTTTGTGTATTTCTCCTCTTTTGTCATCACGTCGTCTTTTTGTTCCTTGGTGACGCTTTCACTCGTTCGCTGAAGCTGTGTGCGATTTACCGATGAATCAACGTAAGCGTGATTGCCATGGTCTTCTACACACTCATCTCACCACATCTACTGATCTCTAGTGAACCCATGTTGACAAACTGCGCTCAAAAATTAGATCGATATATCAAGTATTTATTTTTAAATTTAGCTGTTACAGACAATACACACATTTCTGAGTTTATATACATTATTTACATTTCCCAATGAATTTTATTTGCCGTTTAGTTTTATTTAACACTTCACGGCTGAAAGAGTTGCTTCATTGCAATGATGATATTAACAACTCACTTTTTAGTGCTAACCATTATATCACCGACAGCGGTAGTGTATTGGAATTATATTTCCTCTCGGCGTTATGATAAGTGGGTGAACAGTGGATTGATCCCCCTCTGTGGGAAGGTTTTCATCTGAGGTTTTCCTGACACACTCTAGACCGACTTCGATACCTCAAACTCTCATTTTAACTGCAATATCTTTATACATTCTTTATCTTCTCGACCTGTATGAGTATATTCAATAGGCACTCTCTACGTTTCGGACGTCCTTCTTCAGACATCTGACAAAACCGGTAATCGAACCATACACTTTTCACAGAATGCTTAATCAACAAAGTCCATTGTTAATACCTCTGAATTCTTCGGTTTTCATTTCGCTTGTAGGTTTTTACAACCTATGTTTAATTTTCTTTCTACGATTGGATCACAAGAATTATACGTTCAGTGTATTGTCCGTCTCACTTTATACTATCGAACTCGGGCGAACACATTAGTAAGCTTCACATTCAACCGTCAATCGAGTGAAGATTTGTAGGGGTAGATCTCATCTTTGACACACGTTATAAATGGAACTTTGGAATATCACGCGTGTTGTCGATGAGCCCCCAGAAAAATATGAAATTAACTGGCTGCTGTAAAAAAAATATAAGAACGTGTATCCAACAAAACAAGTTTAACATTTATTACATTTTACATACAGCTGAACACCGGACAAAGTATAGTCATGATTGATTTTTATACTTTTCTAAGCGAGTGTCATAATATAATTATTTTAGTACAATCGCGATATCTATAGTTAGTTGTCTGGTTGCGTCAAGTTATCACTGTTTCGAAATTATGCAACTTTTCTCACTTGAGCATGAAACTCACGACTGGCGGACCGGGTACACGAGCAATGTTTCTCGAGTCACAGTTCGAGACGGAATGAATCAAGTTGTCCGAATCAACAATTTTTAGTTGCTAGGTAATTTAAGACAATAAATTAGATCTCCTGTATGGAGGACATTTAGAAGACTGGCCTTGACTATTATTGAAATGTTATAAGACGTAGCAACGTATGCTACAGATTCACATCTTGACGAGCAGCCAATTTTAATTTTTTTTTCAACTCTGTGTAATTAATCAATATTAACCATACTGTGTATTAATATTGAAATAACACTTAAGAAGAGTCCTCGGAAATTTCAAGTAATTTCATCGATTTCCATTCCACAGATGTTCCCAATAATTCAGTTTTGTTGTTATAGATAACTTCTTATGTAATAATAATAATAATAAATTTATTGTCAAAAAACAGCACAAACTGCGTATGACCACGTGGAGGAAAAAAAAACTAATTTACTCTCCGGAAGCAAGCAAGGGACCATGCCATCAATTCCGATCAAGGGCCCTAAGGCAGAGGCGGATTCAAAAAAAAAAAAAAGCAAAAGTTCCTAGATAAGATAAAAAGTTGGCTGCGAGTTATAACACTAATAGAATGTTAATATGTTTGAATTTTTAAGCAAAAAGTTACATGTACAAGTTATTATCGAACTATAGATTATTCTGAGTATAGTGTTTAAAAATCATAAGAATTGAAATAACACTAAATTCACGATTTATTGTTACAATAAACACGCCCCTAGACAAAGCCTAGAGAACCTGTATGATAAATCCGCCTCTACCAGAAGGAAAAACGGAGAAAAACTCGGGCCAGGATGGGGTTTCTTGATGTTGGTTGAGATATATATTAGTTTCTTGATGTTGGTTGAGTTCCTATTTCAAGTGGACCCATTGGTGTAACCAGGAACATGCAAGACGCCGGCGACGCCCATATCAATGAGTAACACTGAAGGTTGGGTGGTATCAGAAGGGTGAGCGAGCGAGTGAACAAGGGAAGTCTGGTGAGGTCGGGGCACTATTCAAATACCATGCAAATGGCTGCAGTGCGTTCGTTGCTCCAGTGCATACAACAGTTGCATATTCATTACCACGATCCCCGAATGCATCGTTCCTTACGAGTCTCGCTTCACGCACAATCTCTTAGTTTAGTCGCAATCTCTGTCCTCGTTCGTGGATTAACTTGGGTTCGTGGGGACGTTGCTTGGGAGGTAATGATACAATGCAAATGAAGTAGCGAAGTCCAAACGGATGAATGTACCTGGAGCAAAAGTTTTCGGAACGCTCCTTCTTTCTCTTAAAGCGCCGTGAACCACTCGCATGCAAAGCATGTAGGTGTTATTCTTCTTAATACAAATTATCTCTTAAACAGTGATTAACCACATCGCGAGCTAACAGAGTAATCTACACTAATAAAAGTTAATTATATTAAATGACTTTTGCATGAAAAACGGAAAGAGTAATTGATAAAATTATTTGAAATTTCGAAGGAGTATATTTAAGTGTTATTGCAACAAAAAAGGCGAACAATGGTTAATTTGATAAATTAAAGGAGAAGAAATACAATTAAAATTGATTGCTAATCAGTAGATGTGAATCTTCACTCGCGAGACGGACAATCCACTGAAAGTACAATTTACGTCACCGAACCATCGAAGCAAAATTATCTTAAGTCTGTGAAGAAAAATGTTTTCAAGTACATAACGTAAAAGTGAAATGAACCAAGGAATTCAGAAGTACTAACTATACTTTTCGTTCATAAAGCATTTTGGGTAAATTGTATTTTCCTTCTACCTGGATTACGTACCTTAAACTGGATACCTGTATTCGTGCTTATGTACATATTAGCATATAATACTAAAAATTGTATTTTGAGGGTATCCTTATAGATATCTAATTTTTGAATCTAACAAAATTGAAATTTTAACATCACGAAAAATATTGAAACTAGCATATGAATTTAGAATGTTATATAAAAACCGCGGGTAACACTGGGCAAAATGAGCTAAAACACCCCAGACCTGTTGGCAGGTGTTTTAACACCAGAATATCCAGCAATGATGTTGCGTTTCGTTTCAAATACCGGACAACGACTGGTAGTTTTGGTAGTAATAATATAAAGAGTGACGACGGGATAGTGTAGTCGTAATCGCTTAAAGATAGAAGTGTCAGGTTCCATCTCCGGTCGCGTCTTCCGTTTTCATTTAGTAGAACATGATTATTCTTTAACAGTTTATCACCTACTTACTGATTCCAGAAAATACTCCTGCACTTTTTTTCCCTTTTCCAATGGCCATCACCATACACATATCCACTGTTATCTGTCTTTCTTTCCCACTATATTAGGATCCCATCCTGGCCCGGGTTTTGCTCCGATTTTCCTTGGGGTAGAGGCGGATATCTTATATAGGTTCTCTAGGCTTTGTCTAGGGGCGTGTTTATTGTAACAATAAATCGTGAATTTAGTGTTATTTCAATTCTTATGATTTTTAAACACTATACTCAGAATAATCTATAGTTCGATAATAATTTGGACATGTAAAATAAATTCTTTGTGTTAAATTACAAATATATTGATATTCTATTAGTATTTTATCTTATCTAGGAATTTTTGCTGAAATTTTTGAATCCGCCTCTGCCTTAGGGCCCTTGATCGGAATTGATGGGATGGTCCCTTGCTTGCTTCCGGAGAATAAATTAAGTTTGTTGTCCTCCGCGTGGTCATACGCAGTTTGTACTGTTTTTTGACAATAAATTTATAAGATTTAGATTTGTGAGGACGATCTACTTGTTGGCGAACCGTAAAACTCCTATTCCAAAACGCATTTTCTTGAATAGCGACCGTTACGATATAGAACCCAACTTGGTTTTCGAAAAAGTACAGTTCTCTTAATGTAGACCTTGTAAAAGGTATGTTCCGGAAGGATTATTAAGTTATTTATACAAAATTCTTTGGGTTATGATTTAATTTGATTCATTATACTCGAGAATCACAGTTGTATGTTAAGTAAAAGGTTTGAAAGAAGTTTGGTCTACTTTTGGTGAAAGTAATGTGGATTCCTACCCCTTTTCTTTCTCAACAATAGTTTAATTTGTTAATATAAATCATGTATCATATTTTTTTCTTCGCAAATTATTAATTTTGTATAAAATTGCTTTTTCTTAACGGAGCAGTGTAAATTTTATACCGTACAATGAAGAGTACACCGGTTTCATTTCCACGCTCACAAATATATCATCGATGGTCAGCATCATCATTTTCACCTTTACAACGCGCAAAATTCTTTCTAGGGGAACTAAAATTATGAATTAAGCGATGGAAATAGGGGATAGGGACGGTTTATTGAAATGCCTGTGTGAAATACTATTATTTTAGAAAAAATATTTTAAAAACGTATATTTATATTAATGCCAGACACTCTTGTTTTAATATATAGATTATAATATATCAGTGTTAAATAGAGTATGGAGGAATGAAACTGTCCTCAACGGACTGCGCTTCCTCGCAGTTTCTTCCGCCTCTTCTTACCCCTCCCCTTTTCCCTCTTTCATCAAATCCTCTTCGTCCCCTCCCGCAGAGACCCGTGTTCGAGTCCCGTGGGATGTAGAGGAGTTCCGTGTTGTGACGGGTGGTGCGCTGTAAGCGGGTGCACAAAAACGCCACGTACTGAACGCGGCGCTAGAGAGAGACGCTAGACGCCCAGGAGAGTTCCGTTTATGCGCTTTGTATGGGGCGGCCGCGCGCCGTCACGAAGAGAAACTTCCTCGCTGGAGGAGAATTTGGCGCCGGAAGCGGAAAAGTCGAGAGTTGCGAACACAATGGGGAGTTGCTTAAAGGATTGGAAAAGTTGCGACGTTGCAAAGGATCTCTCCATGTCAAAGTATTGGTTAATGTAATTAATATTTGTATTCAATTGACAGTCATGGTTATATGGTATTATATATTTGTACTCGTATAACGTACTTGTCCCAACTTATAAATTATCACCCTCGTTGCGATGAAAGAAATAATAAAACGCATTATTTGATAACAGCTTTGGAATTAAATTTTTAATTAATTTTTCTAGACATAATGTGCTTTGGCAGATATCCCTTTGGTACCTCTGGTGACGCTGGTTCAAACCCTGTCTGATCCAAGTAGGATTCGCGGTGGTGGACGAAGCGGGGTTCGCAGTAGTTTTTCTCGGGGTACTCCCATTTACCTTGCTTTCATTCCATTACAACATTCACTCATCATCAGTCGCTCTCATGTCAATCATCAGAAAAAGGCAATCTTCACCATTGAGATTCTCCTGCCAAATCAAACTAGTGGTGCAAAACCATTGCACGTACTTTCTCATATACGTTTCTCTGTCTGCAGGAAAGAGAGAGAAAAAATTCCTCAGTGAAAGAATCATTTCTGGAGTGGTGCTCTAAAGTTAGAAAACATAGAATACGTCCGTCGATAACAAATAAATTCTACCGTAAATACGAAATGTGAATTAAATATATTTATCCGTTTACTTAGAATCGCTGCGCAGAAGGCGGACAGACGGACGGACGTTATGCCAAAAACAACTTTTTCTGAATGACGGATAGCCAAAACGGATATTTCCGTCGAAATTTCGCATTTGAATTTTTCACAATTACAAAACTTGCTGTATACTACGTATATGAGAGTGTAAAAGACATAATCTCAACCTTCATCTCCAACCACTTCAAGGCTTGGGGAAAAGGAGTGAAAGAAAAATATTTCTTTACTAAAAGCGGTATTAGACAATTCAATTTACTTATATAGCCTAACATTTGCACATAAAAATTACTTTTATGGTAGTTAGTAATTTTATACATTTATTTCAGTCTTTAACAGTATGTTAATTATCTGCACAGGTTCAGTTCTATCTAGTTTAATACTAATTATCATTCATTCATTCATTCATTCATTCTTTGAAAATAAAGATGAATGTTTGTATGTGCGTATATATGTAATTTTTGATTGTGCATATAAAGAAATTTTGTTCATTATAAAAAATTGATGGATATTCATCAAAATTGAAGAAATTTTGCGAAACATCTAGCAAAGCCGAAAAAGAATTGACTCAATGTTGACAAAAGGAAGCGCGATTTCCTTGAAAGCGCGTATATTCTGTTGTGTTGCCGTCTAAAACCAATATCGTGTATATCAGTGAAGAGTAGCAACTAAAAACTGTTCATGATACAATTTTTTAAATTTTTAAATTATGCGTCTGAATTCTTCTCTATTTGTATTGCTGATCCCATTGTTGGGTAGAAGTTCTTAGTGTACATACAATTTCACCTGAATACATGGGACGATAATACATAAGAGTCCAGTATGTAAGTGCTTGGTCACATGTAGTGAGCGGTCAGCATAAACTCATGATATGTCAAAAATATATTGGTATTTTTTGTCTTTCCAGGTATCAGGAGATTGTCCTCCAATGCTTGAATTTCAAGCCTTATCTCTTAAAGACCACGTAGTAAATTATAACCTTCTCAAAAATAAGTTTTAACAATTAATTATAAACTTTATTGTCAAGAAAGCAGTTACAAACTTCGTATGACCACGTGGAGGACAATAAACTCTCCGGAAGCGAATAAGGGACCATCCCATCAATTCCGATTAATGGCCCAAAGGCAGAGGTGGACTTAACATTTCAGCACATTCCTAATATAAGAATAAAAAAAGCTTCATACGTGTTATAATATCAACAGAATAGAAACAAATTTGTATTTAATAAAACACAAGAAAGTAAAATGAATTATCAAGCGATTTGAATAATTGTATGAAATGAAGGTCTTAAAACACAAGTGTTATTCATATCTTCAACAATCAGGTGGGGTTTGTAACATTAAAAAAAAAAAATTATTTTATTAGGTGTTATATTTGAAACCAAGAAGAAGTTTTCTATGCGACACACATAATAGAGGAATAAATAATTAAAGAATACAAATTTAAACAAATCTTGGAATTTCAGTCACAATTATTTGTGCGAAGTATGGGAAGGTGTGAGAAATGTAACATTCTCCTTGAGTTAAATAATTTCCCACATTCCGTATGATACCACAACTTTTAGTTATCCTGCGCAATCCTTGATATTAATGTGACACCCGCAAACATTATAACACCAAAAGTTTGAAGTAATTAATTAAATCGACGGTTCAAAGACAGTCTCCCATAAGCAGCTTAGTTCCCACGTAAGGATGGGAGCCGTGTAACGTAGAAGGGTGGAAGTGAAGGCCTAAGGGAAGGTCGTGTAGGGCGAGTGACAATGTTGCAATAACAGAAGAGGGGTTGTTCGTGGGAGCATAGGCGCTGTCATGACGATGGAACGCAAACACAGGTTGAAGAGAGCGACTGAATGGCAATGGCGGCCTTTCAACGAGTCATAGTGCTGCTGGACTGGGGTCTTCTTATCACAGTGTGCACGAATCCCAAGATTCGCGGTCAAAATCAGTATTTAAATCGGTAATATCCGAATAACAAAGTTCGATAGTTATAAGAACTTGTGAATTTTTTTTTTGTTTCATTAAATACAAATTATTTGGTATTCTGTTATTATAATACGTAGCTAATTATTTTTATTCTTGTCTTAGGAGTGTGCTGATATGT
The DNA here is from genome assembly GCA_002313205.1 of Laupala kohalensis. Taxonomy (NCBI): domain Eukaryota; kingdom Metazoa; phylum Arthropoda; class Insecta; order Orthoptera; family Trigonidiidae; genus Laupala; species Laupala kohalensis. The sequence continues at coordinate 996,725 of NNCF01127171.1, forward strand.
TAAATCCGCCTCTACCTGAGAGCCCTTGATCGGAATTGATGAAATGGTCCCTTGATTGCTTCCGGAAAGTAAATTAGTTTATAATTCTCCATGTGGTAATCGTAGTTTGTTATTGATTTTTTGAAAATAAAGTTTTATTTTGAAGGTCAAACATGTTAAAAGCTGCGTATGATTCTGTGGAAGACAATATTCTAATTTACTCTCCGGAAGCAAGCAAAGAATCATCGCATCGATTTCGATCAAGAGACAAAGAAGTAGTGAAGGATTTATCGTTTCCCGTGGTAAAATCATGGCTTAGGTCCCTCGTAAAAGAGAATGAAAATAATTAATACAAAATATCAACAATTTATATTCAATGGAATATTATAGAACAAATATTTGTTAACTACATTATGTTATCGAATCTTTAAATTATAAAGAAATGTTAATAATTCACAAATACTTAAATCACTAAAAATATCAAATTAATAAAAACGATAGTCAATGATGTCGCCCTTAATTGGTCCAGAGCCTATAAATACGCCTCTACCTGAGAAACGGCAGGAAAATCACAGGGAAAAATCTAATAGTAAAGGAAACTTCATCCGGCAGGGTGGAAAATTTCTAATTTTAAAGGGAAACTTCTTTATCTGCGTTTATTTACACGAAGTAATGAAAAAGACGCTGCTACTTTGGTGGAATACACTGCAAGGCATAATAAGCACCACACTTTGAGTCCAGTCTAGAATATGAGACGAAATAGGTGACTGTCCTCCCAAGCCAATCCCTATCATTTTATCTCATTCCCCATATGAGTGAATGTATCAAATGTTTTATAACTTCTCAGAAGAATGTGCATTAGTCTAACCAATATGATGTGTGCGTTCCTTCATATCTGGGAGTAATCTCCCGTTAGCAATATCTTCAATTAATTCAATACGTTTCGAAAATTTAGGTTTGTTTGTCCTTTGAGTTGTGTAAAAAACATTTTATTTGATGCCAATGAGTGAATGCAATATATTTAATATAACAGCTTTTTCACTCCTGTGGAGGGAGTTTCAACTAGCATTCTTTTTCCTACTGTAATAACAATTACTGCAATGGTCAACTATAATATGAGTGATACACGTCAATAAAATAGAGAAATATATCACTATCATTTTCCATTATTGTATTATTATCTGGTCCTAATGATAGTGAGCAATCCGTCGAAATGAGTCGGTGAACGTCCTGACTGTGGGATACAGAGAAGGTTCTCAAGTATTGCTTCCTTTTACTTTTCTTTCATCCTATTTACCCAGTTTTTCACTTTGAACGCTTTTATCTCCTTTACTGGCCTCCTCTGTGTGCTGAACGCACACCCATGTGTTTGTCGTGCATGGCGACCCGTGTCGCAGGGAATGGGTGTCCTGGCGAGTTGAGGGGCCATGCAACCCTAGAAGGATTTCCTTGTATGCGTCATCCAATACGCTTGCTTTGGTCTCGACCTCTTCTAGACGGGCGATCGGGGGTGGGGCGCAGAGGGTCCTTCCCGTGGGTCCGCGGCGTTAGAGTTTCCCTGCGTTCCCCCGCTATAGCCTCGTGTCAACCCTGGCACCCCAGTAGGGTGTCCCCTTGTTGGACTCCGTGGTGGTGGGGAACACGGGGATGAAATGAAGTCCATCCGCATGGAGAACAAACCCGTCCCACTTCTCTCGTTCCCCCACTCCTTTTGCCCTCTTCTTCTAGGAATAGGTGACTTGTTGGTAAAGCTGTGGATTTCCACAGTTTTTTGTAAGGATAGCGACAGGTTTACAAAGCCTCGCTTCCTATTAATGGAATGTATCGATGAGGGAAAGACTTTTAATCAGTTCTGTACGTCTTGCAATTGATACCATCGGAAAGCTTCAGTCTGTCGTGCGCCAGCGGAATGGTGAAATTCTGTTGGAGACACGCACAGATAAGCAGATCGAGAGCATTTTAAAACTGAAAGAAATTGCTGGTCTGAAAATCAAGACAACAACACACCCTAGCCTGAACATGTGCAAAGGCGTTGTGAAGACTTTTCACATGAGTCAGATGAATATTTGAAGGTATTCTTTGAACCCCAAGGTGTGGTAAATATATACAGAATTAAGAGGAAGGTGCTGGAAAAGTTAGTCCCCACCTCCACACTGGTTCTGACGTTTGATAAGCCCTCTCTACCGGAAACCATATCCTGAGGTTTTTATACCCTGCGAGTGAGCCATTATGTACCGAATCCTCTGCGTTTGGATTAAAGAAATCGGAGACTGAGAACTGACTAGGAAGCAAAACACGCAAAACGGAGGACATCTGACGACCGTGCGAATCATCTAATATGACCACGTTTGATTTCTGCGTGGAATTGTTGGCTTCATCTCTGGGCAGTACTACTTTACGTGGTTTTGGGCGGCTGTGGTTACCAGTGTGTGGTTTGTGAACAGGTTTGGGTACTCGACGGGAGGGGATGAAACGAGTAGGTAAGGGAGGAAACAGAGGACATGTCATCTAACACACTAAACCTATTCTGAGTGAAGAGTTTGGGTGGTGCATGTGTCGTTGGTCTAACCGGGTGATAGCAGTTGAATGGACGGCGAGAATTCCTTACTGTAGTCCAACCTCCGATCCTGTTCTTATTGACCTCTTTCAGCGCACTGATCCGTGTGTCAATATAGTGTACCAAGTCATTGTACGCCTTCTGAAGATCAGCTTTGAATGAGTTAAGGAATGCGATAGTGTCCATTGTTGTGAGTTAGTTAGCAACTTAACGACAAAAGCAAATGAGAATACACGAAAACTGACAACTAACACTGAATGAAGGATATTACTATAATAATATATTTATTACTACGGAAGTTACAAATGAGATATTAAATAAATAAATACACAAACAAACCGACGACAAAAATTATATAGGACGACATCTGGAGGTTATTTAATTCCTCAATAACTACTCTACATTAAGTTAAAATGTAAATAAATACAAAAAATTCAAGAAAAAGTTATTGTAAAATGATGTAATAATTCTATGAAATTATGACAACGAAAACTTGGGTGCAACAATAGGGCAGGGTTTCTTTGAATTATTATGGGATAGAATGTGCACGAGAAAATCTAAATGCACCCTTATGTTTACTCCTGATACTAAATGAAGAAACTAAATGATTTCGTTTGTACTAATGTAAACTTTATCACACCTTTGAGAAGTACTTGAATGAAAACAATACGATGTATGTTAGGTCCGTTAGGCTTGATAAACCTTAAGAAAAGTTTTTAATGTTTTTTCCACTTAACAAACACAAAACAAACAAATTTTTTCACTATAATAAAGGTCGGAAATAAATACAACTTGATCACAAAAACTCGAGAAAAATAAAATTGAAAAAATTAAACTGAAAAATACAGGGAGCTCATTCACAACTTTGCTAACGCCAGGAGCAGGCTAGCCAACCTGTCAATTATTAAATACTAGAATTCTGAATACCTGTTACAAACATTTTATAATTACACATAAATTAATTTTTATGATCTAAATTTGATATTCGTCTCAAGATATTTGCCACAACATTATTAAAAATAACGCAAACTGTTTTTAACATATGTATGAGTTTTTAATTTTTGTAGTGATTGTGTTGATATCCATCACATCTGCACTTCGTGAGATTTTATATTGCAATTTTGTTACCATGATCATCACGATTTACTGTGTTTGCTTTTTTGAACTTTTTCCAGGTTAGTAAAATTTTAAATAAATACCCATTTGTTTAAGTAAATTCATTTAAATAATATTCTTTGTGATATACAATTTAAATTTATGGAGTCATTGTGAGAATATTGGCTTTTATTTTCCACTGTTTTATTTATATAAGCCGTTATAAGGACGTAAAGCATTTGTCAGTAAAAAAAAATAGAGAGTCGTATGATTTGATTTCCAGTTATTACATTATATCGAAATATTTGACCCACAGCTTGTTAAACCCACTATTATCTGATATGAAGCCCACCTATCCGTGCCCTACCTGTTGGAAGTCATTCTTTATATCTCAATACGTATGTAACAGGATCACATTGCGCATTACCCAACTTTATTATCCCAGATTCAAAGAAAATTAAGAATTGAATTTAGTTTTCGACTTTATGACCTTTCAACCACTCACATCTAACTTCTTCAGTCAGCGATATCATGAATATTTTCAATGTTATTTCATGGTTTGGACAAAAGTAAACCTTTCTCAAAGATTTGTATAAGATAAAAAATTTTAAACTCTCTATACTAGTTTTCATTTGTTTACATTTATTTAATTTTGCTCCCAACCCATTCAAAGTTTTTGTTTCATTTATTATTCTTATTAACAGTAATTACATCATGCTAAGATGTCATGGCATCACCTCAGTTCCATTGTTCAACAGTACAATCGATCATGTCGTCCACAAGAACTATCTTCAATAAAACTACTCTACTCGTGTATAAGCCACCTTCGTCATAAATTATCAAAAAACCAGCAACTAGGCCCGCCCTTCTGATGTTCTCTCCTGAAACACAACGCTGTAAAAAACTCAGTTGTAAAACCTCATTATAGATGCATCCTCGTCATTCAGCAGTTTAGTTATCTAATACACCAAAATCACGTCAAGTGAATCCACGTCTAAAAATTATATTTATCCTTTAACATAAAAACTCTATTAATTTTTTTTGTGGGTAAAACTACTAGACTTCTGAATATCACGGTGAACAATCATGGAATGTAAAATAATTCAAGATAGAGAAATACTTACATGTATCCGATAAGGACGAATTGGAGTTTTAAGAAAGATCAGCTCAATTAAAATATATTAAATTATTGTAAAAAAAACCCTCTATAGGCAAGTTGCACCATACTCATAATTTTGATGAACCACAATAACCCAAATACGTGTAGAATTATTGTAATAATTTTGTTTACAAGTACATTTACAGTTTGATAGAATATTCAATGGTAATAACAGTCAAAAGTGTCTAATTCGAACTCTTCTTCATTCGTATTCCTCACCAGTCCGAACTCTTTGTTTGATCCCTAGAACAATGTAAAAAAGTAGATAATTCTAATATTATTTTTGATACTTCGAATCCTTAACATATATTATGAATACCCATTTGTTATCATTTGGGGTGCAGATTCTGTTATGAGCTAAAACAACGTGACCCATTTTTGTCTTTATTTTTTTTGGAAAGAATTGTTGAAACGCGGATATCACTTTTTCATTCTGCTACCCCCTTCCAACACTTGTACTATCCTTGGAAGAAACACCACTATCCCGAGCAGCTGAACTTTGTGACGTTTTAACATATCACTGCATTGACTTTTTAAATAGTAATGAAGTATATCCGTGCTTTAAACGAGGAAAGAACGTAGACACTTTATTTGTGTTGCTGATTGTAGGAATGATTCTGTCTCCTTTCGTTGTGTCCGTGACAATACCTGTGACCCAGCTCTGGGTCCTTCCTTATCGCAGAAGGCATCTGCCCCGAGCTCTGTTGCCGGTCTGCACCTGGTCTTCTTCGTGCGTCCCTTATCAGACCTCTCCTCCCAGCGAATTTCCTCCGACGCAGTGACGTCAGCGGAATCCACTGTGACGTCGCTGACCCACAGATAGTACAGGGTTCGTTCGGACCTAAATGATACGGGAGTAGAAGGAGACTGGGACGCAGGACAATTCACGTAGCAGGGTCTTCTCGCTCCCTCGTTGGACCCAGGCTATTTTATTTAAACTAACATTTCAGTTTCAAAGAACGGTACTTCTGCGGAAACTATTTTTAAATCTGTTAAAAAAATGTATGTTCAATTCAATAAAATCCAATGTATTCATCCAATAATTTACACAAGCTGTTATTTGATATGAAGGGATGTACATAAGTTAATCCAGAAAAAAAAAATTAGATTCACGCAATACCCAATCGGCAGAACTGTAATAAGATTTTCTTAATTTTATCATAGTTGCTGCTCCTATTGAAATTATATATACTGTTCGCAATTGAATTATACAAATCTAATTTGCTTTCATAACTCTTATAACCGAACTCTAAGTGAATTTTCATTTTAGTTAAATATAAAAATCTGTGTAAATCTGTAAAATCTGTTTTAAATCTGTTTAAAATTTCGAAACTGCCATTGATCAGCTTTGGCACCTTTTGGAGGACTATGCACACCCATTTGCGACAAAAAGTGAAAGTAAGACTAGATTTCGAAATCTTCGTCACAATTCTTCAGATGACCGATTTGTGTAGGACATCCAATATATTGAGTCGTCTGACATATTCCGTAATTATATTTAGATAATGAAAGAATCATAATCTAATTTCTGTTGAAGTGGAAAACATCACTTAAATTGGAGATGTGTGAGGATAATCTTGTGAAACTGCAATATATTTGTGTTAAATGCTACTCACTAGTCTGCGTTTCTACGTATGAGTGCCTTCTAAATTGTAATTGTGGGAGTGATATTAGTGTCTGAACCGGGTGTCACATGCTCTAAACCATTTTCTTGGTCAACGCCTTCCTTCAGTTGAAGCATGATCATAAAACAGAGCTACTTGGTTTTGTGCTGCTTTGGAGGGAGGAGAGGGGGTGCAGACAAGCAAGGGATGTCTGCATGGAGCCAAGTGGAGTCCTTTGGTCTCCCTCGGGAGAAGTTGTTATAACCTTCATCTCCTCAGTCTGTGTGCTCCTCAAGGCATCTTATCAACGGAGAAAGTGCTGGCTTTGGCGAGTCTCCAGCAATGGTAACACGTGTCGGATTGAAAGCGTAACGCCCGGCTTGGCACGCGAGATACGATGGGGGTGGGGGGAGAGGTTCCAGAAGGAATTTATGATTTATGTCTTTGTTTTTGATGGGTGAAGTCTTGTTTTGATTTTCAGTCGAGTTTTCATATTTTTATAGATCAATAGAACAATTTTATGGTTCACAATAACCAAGAATGCGTTTGGTACAGATAAGAAAATAAAAATGCAGGAGCAACCACGTTGTCTTAATAGCGCAATAGGTTCCATTTTTTTTATTAATGATGTACTAAATGTAAAGAATATAATAAAGATATCTTCGCTTAACTTCACTCTATCGGGCTGGGTGTTTTCAAAAATGCCCGTATGAGCGCCAGCGGTGATTATTGGATTTGCAAATAAAATTCATTTTTTCTTTGTAGAATATCATGATTTTGTTAAATAGAATTTTTTTTCGTTTGAATATCCTTTTGTTGTCACATTCCTGTATTTCATTTCTTAACACCGATACTAATGTAAGCACTATCAGCTTCTTTGCTTGTATTAACTCGACTTCTCCCGTCTTTTGCTCCTCGACGTAAATCACTAGGACCTGTACCCGGATTTTTTGTTCTTTAGGCGTAATCGTTGACTTGAAGGTCTTTTGCACTTCCTTGTCGTTAGGTTATCGCTTTGTACAATTTGTTTCCAAAATAAATAGACGAATATAACATCAGATTATCGATTGTGAAAGTTATTATAACATCCCATTAATGATATTATATGTTAGTATGTGAACTTAGCTACTTACTTGCTTCATCAAGGGTCATGCAGCACATATCAAATTTACAACGTTATTTTGAGGAAAAAATAATTTTTTATTTCAGTTAAAGCATTCTTAGATTAAGTATAAATTACCTAGTGTTTTTAACCGTTCTTAAAGATAAATGTTTGGGAATTACTTGATAATTCATCCCTGTTTCCTGGATTTTTAAGACTCTATAATAGCATCAACGCCTGTAGACGTGGCAATTGCTAGCAAATGATGGAATAAATCAAGACGAGACTAGAAAGCGTATTAACTTTCCTTGTTTTCTCCGCGAAATCTTTATCATCTCTCATTCACCTAAGTGAAAAAAAATTATTTTATTTTGAAAAGTCAACACATTAATTTTTACTTTCTCATATGCGTAATATATAGAAAGTATTGTAATCGTGAAAAAATTCGAAAAAGAAATTTTTGCGGAAATATCCGTTTTGAAGACCCCTCATTCCGAAAAAGTTGCTTTTGGCTGGACGTCCGTCCCGTCCGTCCCGTCCGTCCCGTCCGTCCCGTCCGTCCCGTCCGTCCCGTCCGTCCCGTCCGTCCCGTCCGTCCCGTCCGTCCCGTCCGTCCCGTCCGTCCCGTCCGTCCCGTCCGTCCCGTCCGTCCCGTCCGTCCCGTCCGTCCCGTCCGTCCCGTCCGTCCCGTCCGTCCCGTCCGTCCCGTCCGTCCCGTCCGTCCCGTCCGTCCCGTCCGTCCCGTCCGTCCCGTCCGTCCCGTCCGTCCCGTCCGTCCCGTCCGTCCCGTCCGTCCCGTCCGTCCCGTCCGTCCCGTCCGTCCCGTCCGTCCCGTCCGTCCCGTCCGTCCCGTCCGTCCCGTCCGTCCCGTCCGTCCCGTCCGTCCCGTCCGTCCCGTCCGTCCCGTCCGTCCCGTCCGTCCCGTCCGTCCCGTCCGTCCCGTCCGTCCCGTCCGTCCCGTCCGTCCCGTCCGTCCCGTCCGTCCCGTCCGTCCCGTCCGTCCCGTCCGTCCCGTCCGTCCCGTCCGTCCCGTCCGTCCCGTCCGTCCCGTCCGTCCCGTCCGTCCCGTCCGTCCCGTCCGTCCCGTCCGTCCCGTCCGTCCCGTCCGTCCCGTCCGTCCCGTCCGTCCCGTCCGTCCCGTCCGTCCCGTCCGTCCCGTCCGTCCCGTCCGTCCCGTCCGTCCCGTCCGTCCCGTCCGTCCCGTCCGTCCCGTCCGTCCCGTCCGTCCCGTCCGTCCCGTCCGTCCCGTCCGTCCCGTCCGTCCGTCTGTGCGCAGCACTCCTGACCGAACGGAACAATATTTTGTTTTCGTTTTTAGTATTTAGGGTAGAATTTACTTCTGACAAATGCACGTGCCGTCAATTTTCTTTTTACTTGAACACAAAGGGCACTTCACGTGAAGGTCAAAGTACAGTATTTCGCTTGAAAGTTTGGTACAGACGCAGTAAAATAATTTCTGTCTGCTGCACTTACCCATTAGTTTACGGTTCAAGAAGATTGTATAATATTTAGCATATATATGGCTAAATGAGAATGTACATGAAGTGTATTAATCTGTGTGAAATGTATTAAAATCTGTAAAATAAAGTAAATGAAAAAAAAATGACGGGGAGGCCTAATCCCCGGTTGCGCGCCAGGGCATCTGATCGGCGCGGTGCGACGAGGGAACGTGTGCCGAAGCATTAGCTGGGCTACGCCCGCATCGCATGGTTTCTAGCTTTATGCCCTGTATGGTTGTATAATATTTAGCGGTGTAAAGCAACCAAGCGGTCGTAGAATTCACTTTCCGAAAACTGAAATGAAAGATAGGATAATGATAAAATACATAGGAGGACAGCAAACGCATTGCAGATGCGAAAATACATCAATTTCTGTCTACAATAAAAATACTTTTACATAACACTTTTACGATATTTTTTTCACTCTATGCTGCAGATGGAGAAACGTATATGAGAAAGTATGTGCAATGGTTTTGCACCACTAGTTTATTTATTTCTAACAAATGATGCATTGCCGATGGAGGGGCTGGGGGTTTCAATAACCCCACTCTCAATTTGAAATATCGACAATTTATGTATTCCCAAAAGATTTGTTGGAAATCTTATGAAAATAATGTTCCTACCTATATTTGCACGAATGTATAGTTATGTCTCTATCCCCAATCCAACACACGTTTTTCGCTTGTTTTACTCGTAATTTAAGATGTGCTTGCTCCTCTGGTGCCTCAGGTGGTAGCGTTCTTGCTCTTCACTAAGCCATCCCGGTGGGGCCACAAAAATTGTAGCTTTCCACATGAATGTCCCAGTTCATATAGCTGAGACAATTGAAAAGCGAACCCATCTTCCTCTATCCAGCTCGTCCTACTACTTCTAGTATCACTAACACTAACTATTACTAACCACTTCTACTAACCCCTCCACGTGGGTCAAGTTGGTAAACGCAGCCAACCGGCTCACCTACTAACAATAATCTACCACCCAAATCCTACCTCCTATCGCTCCGTGTAGATAAGCTTCAATAGCACGCTACATTCCCCATTCACAAATACTACAATAAAAAAGAGATGTGCTTTGACCGGGATTGCTGAGATTGTTCTTTTCTTGATTTCGAGAGTACGTCATTGTAACATCGTGGCCAGTACAGATTTTGAAATAACATTTTCAAGCACTGTGCTCGCCGGAAATACCAAAGGCGATTAAGAGCCATGCCCGTCGCCGCCCAAACAAGGAAAGGTGCGCGTTAAGACCTCTCGTATTGTGAAGAGATTGACCAGTTCCCATCTACTTCTCAAAACTGA
>NNCF01127171.1:1037077-1053904 GCA_002313205.1 Laupala kohalensis
ATTTTTTTTTGATATGAGCTGTTGTGCGTTACTTCAAATTCTTTTAAGTTATTTGTGAATTTAAATTATTTATTGTATTATTTTCAGTCATTAAATTCTTGGAGAATTAAAGATGTTTTTAAAGATTATTTTTCTAAGAATAATATTATGTGAACAAAACATTACGTTTTATTCGCTCTTATATTACTAATGTAACAGTGTGTCTAAATTCAATCATTAAGGCGATATCGAAAGCTTGGGATTGTGTGTGACGTCAGACTCGAATTTTTTACGAGTCGTGTTGTAGACTGCCAGTACATTTTTCCGGTTCCGTACAACGCCAGCGTGGACGGCACCGTTGTAGGGGATCGTGTGACGCCCACAATACCTGTGACGGCGCACCACTGTATACTATTAAATGTTAATTTTAAACATAAAAGTAATTTACCATTGAATTTTAAACATAAAATATCATTTTTGAAGATACGACTTGGCGTCCCTACGATACCAGTTAAGGGTAAAACTTCATTTCCGGTAATCAGGGTGAAATGAACGAACTATAAAACAATAAAGAACAATTGTACAAATATACTTAAAAAATCAGATTTCTATGTTTCAAAATCAACGTGATATACTGAATGAAATCAGATTTATGACTGATAACAAATACTTCATCCACATCATATTTCTTTCCCTTGACCTTGAAAGTAATATCAGGAAAGGGTTCTGGAGATGAGGCCTGTTGAAATAATACTATTTACAGTACATATATGTGCTAGCGTGTCGAACATCATCAGGGAAAATTAATAACAGTACAGTTTGGAAAAAAGAAAAATGAATTACAAATATGATATATAAATATACATGCATAATGTATTATTTATATAAATACGTCCAATATTCTACTTGATTCCTATACCTACATATGAAATTTTCAGCATTCCGGAACGATATGAAAGAAAATATTCATGTGGCTGGAAAAATAAATCTTGTGATTATCATTGTGTTAAGTCTTGTAGTGGATGGTCATCGTATCGTCCAACGAGACTATTAAATTTTTTTTAAATCCATGAAGTATACTGTAAAGTTATTTTAAATAATTTAATATGCGAAAGCCCTTTCAGTTTTAACCACTTAATATTCTGCTTATTATCTATGAAAGATTTTCGTTTCGTAGAATATTAGTACTACATTAGATTGAAATTGTTTCGTTTTGACTTGCAGCCAATCACAAAACGTTGGATAGTTTATCGAAGAAGCTCATATCAAAATTAGTAGCAGTATTTATTACAACATTGTGTTGTAAATTGAGATTGGATGTGGATTACAACTATTGCATCGAAATAAGATATTACTTTTTTTTTATTCCCAGAAAATGCAAAAAATTTAGTACGGTAAATGCAAAATGCATACATGAGACACTCCATTGTATCAAGTCATCGTGGCGTTAAGTATGAAAAGTTGTTATGCATCATGCATCTTTCGCATCGATGAAGAAGTGAATGTACATTGACAAGAATACGTTACAAATACAATTTGTATTACGGAGTGTAACGATTGAGCTAAGTGTAGAAACCCATACTATCGGTGAAAATTAACCTGATTGATTGAATGAGATATGTTAGGTCATAAATTGATATGACCATAAAAATAATGAAATCATTTGTAGCGTCTTTTTTTAATCAAAAGTGGCCAACGTAAGTCCCACAGCAGTATTTTTAAATTATAACTAATTATTTTATTGAAGTCATTTTTTATCTGTGCAAAATCTTTCATAATTGGTTGGTAGATGTTATAACTAAGCCATTGGAGTGTTTTTGGTTAATCACAAGTTGTCTTATAAATGTTCTGATTTAATTTCAAATTATTTTGAGGGGAAATAACAAATGAAATGTTAACAACATGGAAATATATTATAGGTAAATTTGTCTTTTTATTGTAAAAAGTTTTGGTCATTTAAAAAATATATTATTATCGCGTTTTACTTCAAAAAAACCGAAAAGTTTGTAGCCAAAACATAGAAAAATATATGTTATTAAATATTTATTTCTTGAGTAATGGAATTACTTTCTTTTACTCGCCATAATTACAACGTTTCATTATATGATGAATATATTTTGTACACTCATCATTTTGAAAAAAATGGAACATTCAATGCCATGTAGTTCTTTTATTCAAATTTGCGTTTTTAGAAAGTAAAAAACTAACATGAATGTGTCATAAAAGTGAACATATTATTATGAGAACATTCAGTGAAATAAATATCAAAATGTTGCACAATGAATCGGAACTGAAGTTAATATATTAACTGAAATTACATGACTATAAAAATAATTAAAATTTTTACTGTTCAGTATCACTAGATAGATAAAAATATGCTTTGATCATCAAGATTAAACAATGTGATTTGTGGTGCATAATTGGAAGGTTACAAAATATTCTCAATGTACGTCAATCAGAATGTCCGAACAAAAATATCTTTTAAGAGCTCTACTGACTATAGTGTGTGAAGACTGTGATAAAGAATCCATGATTGCACATCACGTTGTCCAGAAGAAAAACAGTTGTACAGAAGATAAAAGCACTAGTCATTTTCAAGTGGTCTCAGTTATAAGGACTATACAAGAAATAGGTAGAGAAAGCCATATATTTCCATAATTAAGAACAGTAGATCATACAATTTTACTACGAATTGACCAAAGATAACTTATGAAACACTCAAAGGATTGTATACTAAAATGTAATAAAACTGTTACAATTATTTTATTTTTTATTTTTGTATCCCTTATTCCTATCTTTTCAGGTTCCAACTTATGGCAATGTACGTGGGTCAGTTGATGTGGAATTAACCATAATCTGAACTGTGATGATGTGCATAAGGGCAACACTTTTCTATGTCGAAAGGTACCTCAATAGTGTTCACATGTGATGTTTTCTCACATGCCAATAAAATAAAACATTATTTAATATGTATCCATAAGTTTATATTATAGTACAAACAACACTCAGGACCTCGACTTGTTGAAAATGCTTAAGAGCATGTACAGACATGACGGCTGACCACAACAGTTTTGTGATTCTCGCATATCACCTCAGAAAAAGTTAAATAGCTTCCTCCAATGTCCGGTGACCTATAAATAAATTGATGTAAAAAACTACGGAAAATTTACTACATATAAACAAAGTTCCATCATATTCCAGATTTAAAAGTCGGTATTTTTTGAAAATAAGTGTGTTCTCCGTAAGACGCAATGTATTACACCATCAATTATTTCATTTAAATGGCCAGTAAGCTATGTTTCTCAAGTTGAAGTCACAATAAATACATGTTACTCTGTTTATTTACATCAATTTCAGATATTTTAGTGATTTAATTCTATCTATGCTATTACTGCCGTAGGTTGTGTTTCAAAACACCGAAGGAAAATACATGAAGATAGTCAAGCAAACAATATATTATTTACAACTAAACGAAATCAAATGAAAAAAGAATTACTATAGGTATTTTTAATTCTATTTCGTTCGTTCGATTTTGAATTCAAGGTCAGTCCACGAGTCGAAGAGAGAGGAGTGGAGAGAGGGCCAATGACAATCTTGGCATGACCATGGTGCGTATCACCTTAACTGAGTACTCCTTGTTCTCACGACTTTGTATCACACGATGTGCCATTGAGGACAGCTGATTTCCTAATTCAGGTTCGTCCTGCGACGCATAGCGTGGGAATCTCAGATCGTACTGAGGTATTGAGCCCTACACATTCATCGGGGCAAAGAATGTTTCACGGGAAAGGAAGTCATCCCCGACGACCTCGAACCGTAACAGATTGTCGGTTCAGATGATACGAGATAAGATATATTTATGATCACCGTTTGGAAAAATACTTTTAAAAATCAAGGAAATTATGTTAGTGGAAGATATATGTAGCGGAAGTTAATAAAAGCGTTAAGAGTTTTAGAAGTTATCTTAAAATTAAAAAAAGTTAAATAAAATGCTGACTTATTAAATTAAGGATTAATAGATTAACACTTTTCTGCCCAGCCCAGCTAGTGACTTTGAAACAATCACAACAGGAACAGTTTCAAATAGTATACGATCAATGCATTTCTGTAAATAGTTATTTTGTTTAATATAAACCCATTCTCTACCCATATTCAAATTACTAATTCGTGTTTTTAAAATATTTTCAAATTCAGGATATTTATTTTCAAAAATATTCATAATAAACCATGTGAGATATTAAAAATATGTATAAAAAGGTTTTTAAAACATTTTGTATGTTTTCATATCCTTAATTTTCATATCATATAAAAAATAAAAATTAGAAAATAAATGCAAGACGAAAAGGGATTTGTAAGTAAGGTAGTTTCGCGAAAAAAGGAACTTGAAAATTTTTACAGGCGCACGGTGGAGCCAAATCCCCAAAACCTGACCAAAAGTTTAAAAAAATTCCAGTTTCGTTTTCTTACCGTTGGTTTAGCAACAGAGACCCTTGAAATATGAATTTTTACTAGCCTTAGGCTCGGTCTCTAAATCGCGTTGCCAACGGCCGGTACGTCGGATCGAAGGCAACGCAGCATGCACATTTAAATGGGACGATCTCTACATTCAGCGTTGCGTAAAGTTTTCCCCGCCCGTTGGTCATTTCCATCGTCGCTCTGGAATATTTGCCCTCTAAAAGCGGACAAAATTTTTTTCAACTTATTTTTATTCAACAGTACTAATAATCATATGTATTGGAATTCAAAACATAATCTTCATTCTTGTTCTGTAGATTACTGATAGATACTGTAGATTGTATTGAGACATAGCTGATATAGTTCGATGACGCGAAAACTATGATCGTGTATATGATCCATGATGATGAAGAATTTCATAACCAACCTTGACAATGGTTGCACAATCACCAAAGAAAATCTATCCAGCTCTCTCTTCGCACAATATTAAAATGTTATTTAAAATGATCACTTCGGAAAAAAGAATTTCATTTTATAACCAAACTTCTCAATTTATGTCAAAGCAAGACAGAACGTAGCATACACATGGGATGTGTGTACACTACGGTGGCATTCCTCTCAACACTAGATAATCCCTGTGCTGGATATTCTAGCTTTGCTGTGAGGACATTAAGGAATTTATCATTAGATGCCTACGAAATGTTCATGTTTTCAACTGACGACCCTTGTCGAAGTAATAACATCGTTGACACTTCTTCCAGAAGGGAACTCCCTGGAGACAGTGAAGGGTGTTGAATAGAAGGCTCCGCAGAGAACTCTGGACTAATTCAATGAGTGAGTGGTACGTAAGCAACACAGAACACAAAAAACTCTTATCTTTCAATATCCTGAAGTTCTCTAAACTGATCACACAAAATGAAATCCTTTCTATCTCTGATATACGGACAGTTCACCTTATTGCAAATCCACGCTCATTGCAATCCTCCAAGGGGGTCTGTTTCCACTTGTGTGCCTCCCCTCCAATCGGGGGACCCCTGTCAAATATTTCAAATTTATTAGATATAAATAAGAATTACACTATTCTCCAGTAGAGTTCTTCATAAAAATTTGGTGTTTAACTTCACTATTTATAAATATGCTTCATGAACTTAATAAAACTTCAGGAACGCATTAATTTTTTAAATGTTCATAAAAAACCGTTGGGCAACTTCGGGCAAATTTTTTCTTTTGGGATCTATTCTACAAACATCATATAAATATAATGGTCTTAAAGTTGCGCAACAGACCCGACACACATTTTAAAATCTACGTTAAATGTAGGCTTTCGGAATCGTTTCATTAATAATTATTTTTCAAGTAGAGATACAGTTAATTTAATGTCAGTGATAATAACAAATAAAAATAACAAAACATGTTTTTATCTCTCCCTGTGTAAAATTTGAAGTCAATCTAGCGATCCATACGGGTAGTATAAATTTATTTCTAAAACGTTACAAACTCTAAAAACTGTAATTTAAGGACATTTGCAAACAAACAAACGTTACATTCTATCGGCAATAGCTGACGCCAGATGTGACCAATTTTTCGAAAATTAATGGCGTTAGACGCGCCAATTAATCAGCTATTCGTTGATATAATTTTTAATGTTGTGATACAAATTGTATTTTTTCCTCTTTGTTCGGGTTTTGGCTTCGAATACTCCACTTGCGTCGTCCTGCTGCGGTGGCTACGGACTGCGCGTCGTGAAGAAATGAGGGTTTAACACAGTATCTTATAGCACAGTTCCTATATTGCAGACATGCCGCGCTGTGTCGCGCGACCTCCAGCATGACCACCGGGATCTCCTTTTCACGAAGGCTGTGCCTTGAGTTTTAAACCAATCAGAATGAAAGAATAGGAGTGAAATGAGGAGCCCACCTATTCAAATACTTTTTGATTCATCTGGGACGTAATTGAATGATTTCATTTTTATTAACGAAACAATTTCGTAATTTTGTCAAATTATATGGAGACAATTTTCTGGCTTTAAAGAATTTACCTTTTTGACCCTTAACATTTTATAGTGAATTAATTAAGAATGAATGATAAATGCCCTGTTTCTTAATATAATTTAAATGTTTAATTATTTTTCTTATAAAATCAAATTTATTGATTTACCTTTGATATTTATATAAATCTTTTTTTTTTAATCTTTTGATTTGATTGAAGAAATTTAAAAAAATCTTTTTCGCAGTGGGACTGAATTTATCATAAATTTGTCAAGATTATACACATTTCATATACCAAATTCTTAGTTGTTATATGCGTGAACGGGTTAATTACAATTTTTAATCATTATGTTGACAATACCTCTGTGAGACGTTGTTGCTATAATTCCTTAAAAAGATATTTTGAAAGAAGATATGGTTTTACAAAAGGCATCGATCACTGCGTACTATGCAAATAAATATTGACAAAAGAAAACGTAAATAGTGATATTGTTCAAATAATATTACTTATTTCAAATGTACTCTTTGAAATAATTTGTCACCCTTCAAAACCTTTCAACACAGTTCGGAATTAATAAAACGGATATTTTTATTACAGAAGTCTGTATTCCAAATAATATTACAAATAACTTTAAAATCTCATCCAAATAATTACATTCTTGCAAGTTAACCATATAAGAATTCACTGTTGTAAAACATTGAGAAATCTAATGTAAATGTGCTTCTAGAATGAAAAACGTTAGTAATCAAATTGAGTTGATTTGAAGGTATAAAAAAATAAATGCCTTTGCGACATTTTTTTCATTCCATTACTTTGGTTTAATCAAACAAATCATTTTAGAGAAAAAGGTTCCATGTAAATCTTTAAATACACTTCCTTCTCCAATAACTTCATTTACAATTTCTCTTCGTGGGAAAGCTTTTTAATGTCAATAGGTTAGGACATTTACGTTCATCTACATGAAATTATATATAATGCTTTGAAAATTAATTACAATATTATTTTGATGAACACCGTTACTCTCCGACATAAATGTTCCTTACTTGCGAGAAATTTTAATTTTTTTCTGCTTCCTTCAGGGAACTAAATCGCTGGTTGAAATGACGCGCACTCCGTAGAACCGCAGTCTCGCCTTTGCTGACAGCTCGGTGCGGTAGCAACGGTTGTGTGGGTACGGGTGAAAATTTTCAAGGCTACGTTGCAGATCCGACGAACCGGCCGTTGGCAGCGCGATGTGGGGACCGAGCCTTAGAGCCCAGTTCCTTATATACGCTCCACATAACGAGACGGAAAGTCCCCTTCGCTCGGGTAGCACGTAGTGTTTATGAGAGGAAAAGAAGTTCTGAAGTTTCGCCTGTTCTACAATCAAAACAATACGACTGAAGTGAAACAACAAGAGCTCTACTTCTGAAGGTGGGTAGAAGGTATGAAAATTTATTTGAAAAACTTTCATCAAACCGTTAAATTATGAAATAGCGGTGATTGCTTCTGGTTTTTGAACTTCGGAAATTATGAAAATCGAGCTTCTTTGCTGGGACAGTAAAATGATCCACGGAGTTCCGTTCGCTAACCTACTGGAAGTAGTAGACAAAAGCGTTATCTATCAAATGAATCGAATTTCAGCTGCTCGTACTTACTCGAATTTGATTTTTGTTTATTATTTTGTAGGAAACCACGAGAAAATGTGTTTTACTATTCAATAAAAATCGAACAAAAATGTTTCTAAAGTTGAGGAAATTGGCAGAAATTTGTTACTCGGGGGATTTTATTATTTCTATTATGTTCGTTCTAGAATTGCGAACATATAGCCACAAGGAAAACCTTGAACCCCTCATTGTTGTTAGCTAATTGATTAATGTTATTTGTTGATAAATTCGTATCTCGCCAGGGAAAAATAAGACCACGGCAACTAGTGTACGAAAGTGATTCATTCTTTGACTCGGACACGAATAGACACGGACCTGAAGACTTTCTCGATGAAGATATATTCTTCTTCTTGTGAATAATAATTCACTTGTAAAAAAATATTGTAAACGTGTATAATTTTTAGTAAGCATAAATAAATCTTAAATTCAAACGCTTAACTTGTACTTCGACTACTGAATTTTACAAATCTGATCGTCGCAGTTGTCATGTTGAATCCACAAGGTTAGAATATTGTGAATCTGATAACGGAATGTAATCTGTGACACAGAAAACCCCTCGAGTATAGATTTTCGGTTCGATTCATAAACTTTTTTACTTTTGGCCAGGTTTTTGAAATTTAGCTCCACTGTGAGATGGTGGAAATTACGTGAATGACTGAACATAAGTGAATAAATACTTCAAACGGACGGTTAGAAAAATCAAGTACTGCTCATTCAACCCAGTAGTACAAACAATATACAAAACATTGTATCATTCCGAGACATGAAGGTGAAAATTATAGTTTATTTCACTAAAATAACGTAACTATAGTATAAGGCGCCAGGGGAAAAATAAGTTTACCAACCTTTTCTTTATTCCTCGCATGAAAGATGCATCAGCTATGAGGGGATCAGACATATTCTCTTGGCAATTATTTACTCAAATTATGAAAACTGGCATTTAAAAGCCGAAAGTTATGAATAAAAAATATATTTAATGCTATTTAATACGGCGAGACAAATATTTTTAAGGTGAGAAGAATTCATATTAGAAAACATTTGGTACTTCCAAGACAACTAGTGATTCATTATCATGGTAGAAACTCTTGTATCATGAAGTGTACGGAACATTCGACTACTTCCTTGTTTCAGAGATGGAGTAAACTCACGAATATTGTCTAGAATATTGTCTTTGTCAGAGAGAACTCTTCTTTGAGACGAGGCTCCACCACAGATTCAAGGTAGTCCAGCGGCGTCGTGTACAACTGACCGTCGTACTCCGCGGAAGCGAACTTTATGAAACGGCGCTCACGAGACGTCAGCTTCACGGCGCCTACCAGGGCGTCGTCGTCGTCGTCGTCTTCGCGTGAATGCAGTCGCCGCAGAAGGAGCTGGTGACCTCGTCCTCCTAGTCACTCCCACTCTGCCCGTCGTCCCCCTTCAGAGACGGCAGGCAAAGAGGGGACTCGACATGTCGCTGATCCACGTCCACGCCGAAGGAACTCTGGATCAGCAAGACCCTCGTCACTTGTGTGTTTTATGGAAGATAGAGCGCTTTGAGTTCAGCACATCGAAGCCCATCTTCTCTGCTAGGGCTCTGCAACGCCAATTGTTGCTGAAGATCATCATCTCCACTCCGCCCAGCGAGCCAACTACCACCGGAACCACTTCAGCATGGAAGTATTCCAAACTTAAAAAGTGCGCGCCGAGAGTTTCATATTTTTCTCTTTTCTCCGCGCGCACGACGTTCAGGACACCATGGCTGCCGAAGTGAATTGATACCTCAAACATATTGACATTGTTCCTCTTCGCAACCACCCGGTCCGGCTTCAGTTGGTCGGACTCCCCTAGCACATGGTGACCGGAACCAAGCGCAATGGTGCTCATGGTGCTCGTAAAAGGAAAAAGACTCACACGACTCGTACAGCATGATCAAAAAGTTGGGTACCTCTCTTTTGTGTACAATGTCCCAAGTCATCGACTCAATTTCTAGTGAAAGAGACCAAGGTAAAACTAGAAAAATTGATCGAATTTAAAAAATCAAATTTGCAAGAAAACTAGCAAAATAATTTGTAAGCAGTTTTAGAGGTTTAAGATATATATTTTCCGAATAAACTCAACAAAAAAAAATCCAATAATTCTCCAGTTTTTTTCTTAACTCTTAAATTTGTTTGTACACTTCTAATAGTAAATATTAACTAGAATACTAAGGAGTTACATTAGAGTGTGTATTGTTGCTCATGGCGCTCATAAAAAAGAGACTAATATGACTCGCACAGCATGACCTCGCGTTGGATACCTCACTTTTGTCAACGATGTCCCAGGTCATCGAGACGCTGCCTAGTAAGAAAGAGCAAGGTGAAACACTGGAATAAATGATCAAATATCGAGAAAAAAAATCAATTTTTCGAAAAAGTCGCAACATCATTTTAAGGCATTTTTAGAGGTTAGGGACAAATATTTTCCGAATAAATTCAAGAAATGGTTTTTGTCAAATATATTCAATGTTTACTTAATTTTTCAGTGTTTGTACACTTGCAATAGTAAATATTAACTAGAAAATCAAAGACATTACGTTAGAGTGTGTATTGCTGATCATGATATTCGTTAAACAGAGCAAGACACATACGACTCGCACAGCATAACCTGATGTTGGGTACCACACTTCTAAGTACGATGTCCCACGTCAACACACTTTCTAGAGGAAGAGAGCAAGCTAAAATACAGGAATAAATGATCTAATTTTAAAAGAATAATTCAATTTTTTTTAAACCGCAAAAACATTTGAAGGTATGTTTAGAGACAAGGACATATATTTTCCGAATAAATTCCAAAAATATTGTTGTCAAAGAATATTCAATTTTTATATATATTTTAGTTTGTATACTTGTAATAGAGTAAATACTAACTAGAATATGAATGGCGTTACGTTAGTGTGTCTATTGCTCCCCATGTGCTAGTTAAACAAGAAGAACTCACACGATTCGCGCAGCATGATCAGGAGTTGGATACCTCACATGTGCGTACGATGATTCAGGTCATTGAGACGCTTTCTAGTGATAGAGAGCTTGGTGAACAATGGGAATAGATCAAATTATAAAGAAAAAAAATTCAATTTTCGAAAAATTCGCAGAATCATTTGATGGCATGACGACATATATTTTCCCCCAAAAAAAACTATATAAAAAAATTTCTCAACAGTTATTCAATTTTTTCCTATATTTTAAATTTACACTTGTAATAGTAAATGTTAATTAGTGCATTAAGGGCGTTACATTAGATAATGTATTGCTGCTTATCAAGCTCCTTAACAGAAGGAGACTCACAGGACTCGCACAGTATGACCGTTACGTCCCTTACATTTGCGTACATTGTCCAAATACATCCAAATGCTTCCCGGTGAAAGATAGCAAGGCGAAACACTGGAATAGTTCATCAAATTTTGAAGAAAATTTTACGTTTTTTCGAAAAAATGGCATAATCATTTGAAGGCGTTTTTAGTTTAAGGACATATATATTCCGAATTTTTTAAAAAAAATTAACAAAATATATTCAATTTTTTCTTTATTTTTCAATGTTTCTACACTTAAAAGAGTAAATATGGACTAGAATATCATTAGCATTACGTTAGAGTGTCTATTGCTGCTCATTGTGCTCGTTAAATAGAAGAAGACTCACTCGTCTTGCACAGCATGAACTCTAGTGGGGTATCTCACTTTCCATACGTTATCCCTGGTCATCATGACGCTTCCCAGTGAAATAAGCAAGGTGAAACACGGGAATAATTAATAACATTTTGAAAAAAATTCTTCGACATTTTTTAAAAGTTTTATGGTCCCAATCAAAAAATATATATACCTAATTTCCCAAATATCTTTCAAAAAACAATTATCAATTAATTTTTTTCGATTAATTTTTCATTTTTTATGGTTCTAAACGAAAAATATATATACTTAATTTTTTAAAAAATTATCAATTTTTTTAAATTTGAATTTTTAAAAACATTTCGAAATATTTTTTAAATTGTTTTATTGTCTGAATTAAAAATATATATATAACGAAGTAACAAAAAAATTTCAAAAATATTTTCAAAAACTTTTTGAAAATTTTTATGGTCCCAATCGAGAAATAGATATACTTACATACATATTTATAGATATACTAAATATATATATATATATAATATCACACAACTAGATATAAAAAAAATTCTTTGTCCCAATGGAAAAATATATGTACCTTATTACCCATATATAGTAGTCATTTCATTTACGAAAAAATTCTAAATTTCTTTTGTTCTTATTCGACAATTATAGTTATCTCAGACATTAATATGTCTTACCATCCATGTCACCAGAAAAAACGTAAGAGAATAGACTTCTTTATTTAAGTCACTTATTCCTTTCACAGACTTCGCAAAAAAATTCCGGCATAACATTTTAAAATAATTTTTTGGTTTCAATCGAAAAATTATATACACTTAAGTACCCAAAATATTTTAAAACAATTTTCCAAAAATTATTATTCAATTGATTTTTGAAGATATTTTATGGTCCCAATAAAAAACTATAAAAACCTAAGTACCCAAAAATTTGCAAAATTAAAAAAAATTTCAAATATTTTTTATGCTCCGAATCGAAAAACATACCAGTGCAAAATATTGAAATTTTATGGTCCGAATCGAAAACGTTTTGATAATTTTTGTGGTCCCATTTTACCTAAATACCCAAAAATTATCAAAAAAATTTTCATCAATTTTTTTCAAAAATTTTTAATTTTTTTTCATGATCCCAAACGAAAAATATATATACCTATGTACCCAAAAATCATTCAAAAATAATTAACAGAATTTTTTTCGATAAATGTTTTGATAATTTTTATTGTCGCAATCGGAAAATATATATACCCAAAACTTTTTTCAAAAAATTATATTAAAGAAATTTTTCTAGGGTCCTAATCAAAAAATACATATACCTAAGCATTAAAAAATTTAAAAAAATATTCGATAAATGTTTTGGAAAAATTTAGTGTCCCAATTGAAATATAGATATAATTATTCTTAAAAAATCTTTGAAATTTTTTGTGGTCGCTATCTAAAATTATATCTGAGGTACGGAAAATTTCGAACTTTTTAAAAATTTCTTTACCCTAAAAAATTTCGAAAATGTATATGGTCCCAAAAAAATAAACTTAAATACCGAAAAATTAAATTAAAACANAAAAATTTCCAAAGATTTTTTTCGAAAATATTTGATAATACTTATGGCCGTAATCAAAAAATACATACGTGAATACCCAAACGTCATACAAAAGAAAAAAGACATAATTTGACAAAATTTTAAAGTATTTTTTTAGTCCTAATCCAAAAATATATATACCAAAACACCCAAAAAATTAAAAAAATCATTTTTTTGAAAATTTTACAAAATGTTTCCAAAAATTTTCTAGTACAAATCGAAAAAAATACCTAAATACCTAAACATTTAATTTGAGTACTGAGGTATAAATATTTTTCAATTAGCATCATAAATAATTTACAATATTGTTTCCGGCAAAAAAAATTTTAATGTTTTTTTATTTTAATTTTTTTGATACTTAAGATATATGATTTTCAATTTGAACCATAAAAAGTTTCCAAAATTTTTTCCAAGATAAATTCTTTAAAAACTTTTTTTAAATTTTTAACCAAAATTATTCTTAAAAAATTTTTGTAAATTTTTTTGTATCTTAATTATATATTTGTTTCGATCACGACCAAAAAATTATAATTTTTTCCGGAAAAAAGTTTTTGAATACTTTTTTCGTACTTAAGTATATTAATGTTTCGATGAAAATCACACAAAAATTTCAATTTTTTTAGAAAAATAATATTGAAAAAATATTTGGTTTCTTAGGTATGTCTTTTTCAATTGGTACCAAAACATTTTTCAGAAAAATATTTTTAAAAAACTATAAAAAAATTTGGATTCTTAGAAATATATTTTTTACTTTTAACCATAAAAATTAGATTTTTGGAAAAAAATTGGGTTTTTTACGAATATATATTTTTCGACTTAAACCAATAATTTTTTCCAGTTTTTTTGAAAACATTTATATTTAAATTTTTTTTGGGATTTAGGCATATATATTTTTCAATTGATATCTTAAAAAATAAAAAAAATTTGAAAATATTTTAGATTCTTAGGTATATATATTTTGTTTTAAACAAAACAAATTTTTCAAAAATTTTACAGAAAATTCAAAAAAATAAATTTTTCCAAGTACTCAGGTATTATGTATATTTTCTTTAAGTCCATTAAAACTTTTCCAAATTTCTTTGGGAAAAAAATTCTATTTTATATTAAATTTTATAGTAATTAAGTAAATATACTTTTGGTTTGGGACCGTAACAAATTTTCGAAAATTTCTTGCAATTTTTTTTCTGGTTTTAAGGAATATATATATTTTAACTGGGACCTAAAAATTTCAAAATTGTTTTTAAAACTGTTTCGGAAAATATTTTCGTTTAATATTTTAAATTTTTTGTCTACCTAGAAATATATATTTTTCGTTTGAGACTAAAAAGATACTTAAAAAATTTTAGAAAAAAAATTCCCAAAAATTTTTGAAACTTTTTGGGTACATCGGTATATAAACTTTGCGTTTGGGAACAAAAAACTTAAGAATTTTCTCAATATTTTTTTTCTAATTTTTTAAGATTTATTCGCGTACTGTGGTTTAGATATTTCTTGTTTGGACCAATAAAAATATTCGAAATTTAAAAAAAAAAATAAATTTTTTAAATTTTTATGTTGTTTCGGTATATATATATTTTTCAGTTAGATAAAAAATATTCGAAATTTTTTAAATAATGTTTTTAAATTTTATGGTACTTAGGTATATCAATTTTTCCTTTGCGACAATAAAAAAATTTCGATTTTTTTGAAAAATTTTTACGAATAAATTTTGAGACTTTTGTGTACTTAGGCGTGCATATTTTTCGATTGCAAACGTTAAAAAATTTTCAGAACATTTTTGATAATTTTTACAGTACTTATGTATATGTAATTTTTGATTGCGGCTATACAAATTATCCGAAATTTTTTCAAAAACCCTTTTTGAAAAAATATAGATTTTTTAGGAAACTTCAGAATATATAATTTTCGTTCAGGACTATTAAAATTTTTAAAAATGTTTCAGTTTGTAAGGTATATATATATTTGTCGTTTGTGTTAATAAAAAATTTTCGAGTTATTCTCTTAAAATGTTTTTCGAAAAATAGTTGAATTTTTTAGGGTACTTTAGTAAATATATTTTTCGTTTTAATCCATATACAATTTTCGAAATTTTTGCGAAAATGTGTTTGAAAAACTTAGAAGTTTTTTGGAAAGTTCGGAGTATATTTTCCTCGTTTAGGAACTAAAAATACGGAATTGTTTTTTTGAATTTTTTTAAAAAAAAGTTTAAATTATTTTTGGGTAGTTAGATCAATATTTTTCGTTCGGACAAAAATAAATTCCGAATTTTTTCCGGAAAAAATTCAATATATATTTGAAAGCATATTGGGTATTTATGTAAAATTTTTTTTACAAATTTGAAAAAATATTTTGTGTTTTTAGTGATATATTTCGTTTAGGACAATGAAGAATATTCAATTTTTTTTGGAAAAAAAGTTTTGAGTACTTACGTGTAAATATTTTTGCGTAAGTAGGTATATATTTTTTCGCCAGGGAAAAATATTCTTCGCAAAAACATTTTTTTAAATAATTTTTTTTAAACTTTTTGGGTATATATTTTCAGATTGGGACCATATTTTTTTGCGTACTTAAGTATACTAATTTTTCGATTAAGCCGATATAAACTTAGGAAGAAAATTATTTCTTTGAAAGAAAAATTTCAAAAATTTTTAGGTAATTTTTTGGTTAAGACATTAAAAAATTGGGAAAAACTTTTTGTATTGAGATAAATTTTCGAAAATATTTTCGTTACTTAATTATATATATACGAAAATATATATACTAATTTACGAAAAAAAATATTTTTTTATTTTTTCAAAATGTTTTATTGACTGAATTAAAAATATATATATAACTAAGTAAAACAAATTTGTTCTTATTCGACCATTGTAGTTATCTCAGACATTTATTATGTACCACATTAATATGTCTTACCATCCATGTCGTCAGAAGAAACGTAAGAGAATAGACTTCTTTATTTAAGTTCCTTATTCCTTTCACAGACTTCGCAAAAAAATTTCCGACATAACATTTTAAAATATTTTTTTTATTTCAATCGAAAAATTATATACACTTAAGTACCCAAAATATTTTAAAACAGTTTTCCAAAAATTATTATTCAATTGATTTTTGAAGATATTTTATGGTCTCAATAAAAAACTATAAAAACCTAAGTACCCAAAAATTTGCAAAATTAAAGAAAGTTTAAAATTTTTATATGGTCCGAATCGAAAAACTTAAAATAGTGCACAAAATTTACAAAAAGAAATTTCGAAAAAAAAATTAAAATTTTTGTGGTCCAATTTAAAAAATATATAACCAAAAATCCCAAAAATTATCAAAAACATTTTCACCAATTTTTTTCGAAAATTAAAAAAGCATTTTATGATCCCAGACGATAATTATATATACCTATGAACCCAAAAATAATTTACAAAGAATTTTTATTGATAATTTTTTGATAATTTTATAGTCGCAATCGGAAAATATATATACATAAGTACCCAAAACATTTTTCAAAAAATTATTCTAAAGAATTTGTTTTGGCCCTAATGGAAAAATAT
>NNCF01127172.1:0-43882 GCA_002313205.1 Laupala kohalensis
TCTGTCATCAATTACGCTTTTTTACTAAACATGCAAAGGCTGTTACTATTGTTATTGAAAACATAATATATATATTTTCAGATAATAATGTGTGTTAATATCATTTAAAAAAATCTCGCTTACATGCATTCACAGTGAAATGAAAACCAAATATTTGTGTCATATCTGTGGTTTAAAAAATAGGGTTCTTTATTGTCACACTATCCCTTTCAAGAAGGAATTAGAGAAGAACTCCAAGGTATTCGTGCTTCTATTGGCTACACATGCTGGTGTCCCTTCATGAAACAATCTCTTTCATTTATTTGTAGATGTTATTTTTTTCACCGCGCACTCTCCACTCCGATCTCAATATTTTTTTCCATAAAAAATTATTTTCATTCAAAACTAAACTTCTGTGTGTGGCGGGAAACTGTTGCATTGCTTTTAATTTTTTTTGAAACCTTGAATTTTATTCATGTTCTATTCTAAAACATGTCGTTATATTTTTTTTTTCAGAAGAAAAATGCTGTGACCTCGATGCGCCATCTTATGTAAGTCAGATGGAGAACGAGGTAGGCCGGAAGCCGGCCTGGCATCCTATGCTTGTGTGGACAGAGCGATCAACAGCGTTTCTTACGCATCAGGCGTGGGAGTATTATAAACACTATCGATATTCAAGATCCCATGATGTTTTTGGAGGAGTGTCAAGCAGTGTTTGAGAGTGCAACGCATCAATTACACAAGAATACCCCGTACAAAGTGACGGCGTGTTTAGAATGTGAATTTATGATTGAGAAACCGTGTGCGGATTAATGTTTTCAACTTTCCAAAATTTTCCTCTCCGTCCCAGCCAGTGTGTTACATTCATTTTGTAGAGATGCGTTCTTTCAACACAAAATCATTGAGCCACTCCTTTCTCGTTTTGATGATTTTAGTGATAGGGATTCTGGAAAAGCTTTAAAACAAATCATAGGCCTTCATCTTGATTTTCATTGTATAGACCATGTAGGATCACGCTATGAAGTTTTACCTCCACCTTTTAATAATCCAATGAAAGGTATTGTTAACGTGAAAAATAATGATCATTATTGTTTTATATGGTCCATTGCTGCGATGTTGTGTCATCGCACCCGCTCTCCCATTAAACAGTGTAGCCGCATGTCGCATTATAAAGATCTGTTTCATACACTCATGAACACATTACAATTAAATAATATTTTCTTTCCAATGAAAGTTTGTCAAATAAAACAATTTGAAGATCAAAATCCAGAGTATTCCTGTCATGTCCATCATTTGTTATGGTCGACAACACACAAAAAATGGGTTGTTAATCCCATTTATTATTCAAGTGCCGTAAAACAGTTTCATACAAATCTTTTACTCTATAAACAGCATTATTGTTGGATAAAGGACATAGGTCGAACATTAGGCTCTCAACTTTCAAAAAATGGCCATCGCACTTTTCATTGCGACACCTGTTTGCGAATTTTTCGAAAGAAGTCTTTATTTGATGCGCATCTCTGTCATGAACCACGTATCCTTTTTCCAAAAGGACGAGATGTGACGATGCAATTTACAAATTATAGACGTCAACAGCGTATGCCTCTTGTTATTTATTGTGATTTTGAAGCGTTTACCCAAACGATGGATACGTGTCAGCCTTCTCTTGATGCGCCATTTTCAAATGCTTACCAACATCATGTACCTTTTGCTGTCGGAATGAATGTGGTTTGTACTTTTGATAGCATGCCTAGTGGCTACACGGCGTTTCGGGGTGAAGATGTAGCGTGTCAATTGTTGCATGCACTCGTTGCTCTAGCACGTGATTATACAACATGTGTGGAGCATCCAATCCCCATCGTTATGTCTCCTGATGATGTACTCGATTTCGAGAGCGCGACAGTGTGTCATATCTGCGGGAAAACATTATTTGACGACAGAGTAAAAGACCACGACCACTTCACAGGGCGCTATCGCGGTGCGGCGCATAATGTTTGTAATATGATGTATCAAGTACCACACGTTATTCCTATATTTATGCACAATGCAGCATCATATGATTCTCATTTTATTCTTCGTGCTATCGGAAGAGATGCAACACTTCGTCAGTATAAACTTAGCATTATCCCACAAAACCATGAGCGCTTTCTTTGCATTTCCATGCGTGTAGGAAAAGTGACACTTCAGTTTCTAGATTCTTTTAAATTTATGTCGAGCTCATTAGATAGTTTATCGCGTATGCTACAACCATCTGATTTACAGCACGTGCGTTCTCATTTTCCAGAGCAACATCTTTTTGATTTGGCATGTAGGAAGGGTGTTTATCCCTATGATTATGTTAACAAAGCATCTATCCTCCAAGAAACGCGATTACTATCACAGGATATGTTTTTTAATCGTCTTTCAGGTCAACATATTAGTGATGGCGATTATGCGCATGCGCAACGTGTTTGGCATGCATTCGGAATGAAAACCCTTTCGGACTATACTGATTTGTATATGAAAATAGATGTCCTTCTGCTCAGTGATATTTTTGAATCCTTTCGTACACTATGTATGCATGTGTATACGCTTGATCCCGCACATTATATTACAATGCCATCACTTGCATGGGATGCTATGTTAAAAAGGACAGAAGTACGGTTGGAACTGCTTACCGATGAGGAGATGCTTCTGTTTTTTGAAAAAGGTATTCGCGGCGGACTCGTACAAGTCAGTGGGAGGCATGCTAAGGCAAATAATCGATTTATGCAGGATTTGTATCACCCCGAAGAGAAGGAGTGTTATATTCAGTATGTTGATTGCAATAATCTTTATGGTCAGGCAATGACACAAGCTTTACCCACGGGTGGATTCCAATGGGAGACAGACATTTCAAACTTTTGTATAACAGATGCGTTAAAGGAGGAATCACATGGTTATATGTTAGAAGTGGATCTTGATATTCCTGAACATTGTCATGATATGCTTTCTGATCTTCCTCTCTGTCCTGAAACACATATACCACCCCATCCTGACAGTCGTCAAAAGAAACTTCTTGCAACACTTCTACCCAAACGGCACTATGTCATTCACATTCGTAATTTACAGCAGGCGATCTCTCTGGTTTACAAGCTTATTCACATTCATAGAATTATCACGTTTGATCAATCGCCCTTTCTTCTCCCCTATGTTGAACTCAACACGGCGTTGCGGAAGAATGCTTGTTCTGACTTTGAAAANTCCTTGCAACAAGAAAAAGTTGGGGTTGTTCAAGATGAGTGTGGTGGGGACATGTTGATTGAATTTGTAGGCCTCCGTCCTAAAATGTATGCCTTTCAGACACTCTTCAGCATGGACACATGTAAAGCGAAAGGTATTAAACGAAGCGTTGTTCAACACTATAAATTGCAGTATTATAAAGATTGTTTATATCATAATACAGTGCGAATGGATATGCAACATTTTATTCGATCCAAAGCACATCGTGTGTATTCTTTTGAGCAACAGAAGCGGTCTCTTCAGTGTTCCGACGATAAACGCTATTGGATGGATAAGATAAATAGTTTACCATGGGGACACTATCACATTGAAGAGCTATGAAGCATGGATGAGGCGGATGTCTATCAGCTGGCCATTCAAATGATACATACCATGTTGGATGTGATTGAATGTGTCTATCACAACATGCCTGTCACAGAGCTTGCATTACAAGCGCATGTCTGTCTCTTGGCATTATTTGAGAGGACGCATGACGTTGCTCTTGTTGAACGTGTAACTGTGATACGCCAAGCCCTTTGGAGCCTGCGCCATCCTCCACATGAAAATCTTCCACCCTCCTATGAGGATGCATAAAAACTGTGCACAACTTGTAAATAATTTTTAAAGAATATATATATTTTTTTAAACATCACTGTCTTTTTTTACCCCCCCCTCTATTTTTTTCAGGATTGTATTTACTATTTAACATTAATTTTTTTTTGAAAGATCACATCTTACATTTAAAGATGTGTATGAATCTTTACTATTTGGATAGATAATGTAGCATAAAATTAATTGTGTAGCATAATCATATGATCTCCACCCACTCCCTCACACCTACCCCTCTCCCCCGCCCTCATTTTCCCCCCACCCCTTCTTCTAATGTTAGGGTATGCTGATTTTTCGAAAAATTAATTGTGTCACATAAATAATTGATATAAAACATATCCTATCATCATTTACCCGCCCCCCTTCTCCCCTTCTCCCCTTCTCCCCTTCTTCTGACGTCATGCAGCCTTTTTTGAAAAATTAATTTGTGTGTTGCATAATCTCCGCTACATCTATCCCTCTCCTCCACACTCATTTTCATCCATCCCTTCTTCTAATGTTAGAGTATTTTTGAAAATTAATTGTGATACATAACACATATACCACACACCCCTCACACCTTCCCCTCTCCCACCCAACCTTAACATTTACCCCCACCCCTCACATTCTTCTGAAAATTAGCATTATCATATGATCTCTCCCACCCACCCCCTCACACCTAACCCCTCTCAACATTTACTCCATCCCCTTCTTCTGAAAATTAATTTGTGTTGCATAACCCTATGATCTCTCCCGCCCACACCCCCAACCCTCTCCCCACCCTCATTTAAATGCATTCCCCTTCTTCTGAAAATTAGCATAACCCTATGCTCTCTCCCGCCCGCACCTCCACCCTCTCCTCCACCCATATCGACCCCTTCTTCTGATGTTAGGATATTTTTTGAAAATTATTTATGTTGCATAAATATATAATATAAATTCTGATGTTATGGTATGCAGACTTTTTGAAAATTTGTATCGCATATGATCTTCCACCACTCCCTCCCATCCCCTCTGCTATTGTACGTTGCATACCTCTCTCACATGCAATGTAAATCATATGCTCTCTAGCAGCCATCCTTTTCACACGTATTCCATATCATTTCACTATGCCTACTTATGCTGTTGGATAAATCCCCACCACCCCCTCCTCTGCTCTTGCGTAACATTACCTCATCCTCCACCTTCCTCTGCTCTTGTACCCTCCTCTGCTCTTGCGCAACATTGCATCATCCTGGGGGATAACCCACAAGGTCATGGGGAAAACCCACGTCCGATGATAAGCTCTTATCAGCTCTTATCTGTCCTAGCTATGGCCAAAATCCCTACTGATAACGCCTCATATCTAATTATGTCCTGGCAGAAGAAGTTACAGATATTCGCAACAGAATTTTCACACGCAACCCCTATCCCTGGTATCTACGATATTTCAATTTTCAAAGTTTCGGAAAATCCCGTGTTTTCTTTTAATAATGTGATAGAGAAATATCTATAAAAACACTACAGTGTAAAAACATCTAAATCCATTTAATATTGCAAAAAATTACTTGAAACACAAATTCGTTTAGAACTAGTAACCTGTTGAGGTCAGACAAAATTGAATAAGATTTCATTATTATTTCTTATCATAGAATTTTCTTCAAATTTAGAAAGTTTAGTGCGAACAAAATTGAAGCAATTTCAAATAAGACGTATGTTGATTTGTCAGTATTGAATTCTCGTAATAACATTTAATAAGGAAGAATTATTCTGCAATGAATATATGTGTTAGGAGGAATATCTATTTCTTGAACGTTCGAAAATCTCTTTCTTTGTGTGTGTGTGTGGGGGGGGGTTAAAGCTTGTCGACATCGAGGTCATTAGAGCCCTAAAATTCTGTACAGGAAGGAAAATGCACTAGGGATAGCCAATATTACTCTCCCCGCGTGTGGGACTCGCCGAATGACTCAACCATACCCACTACAAACCCTCCTGAATTACAATATATCAGAACATATCTCAAAACATACATCAAAACATTAAGGACAAAAATGAGAGGGAAAGACAAAAGTGAGGAAAATGAATGATACCCTAGCCCTAATAGCGTCGGGATCGAAAAGGACAATAGGGGACCAAAGAAGGTCAGGAAAGAGAAAGGAAGAAACCTGGCACAAGTAAGTGAAATTAATACCAGACTCAGCCCAGGGCGCCGTGTTTGCCACACATGCACTTAATAGATGTAAGTCTCCTGGGGGGCCCTCATATGGAATCATTTTCCATTAAGTGTTTATACTTCTAAACTCATACACCTTAATGGAAGCTCATCCGTTAGAGTTCACGAGCCTACGTTTGGAGGCCAAAGAGTTTTCAGCTCGCTTAACACGATACATTTGGGGCTTCAAAATAGCATTCAAAACGCTGCAAAGTCAGCTGTCCAGTGTCGAAGGACAGAAAATCACGTCATTGCGGTCTAAACTGCATTCTGGCGTAAAAGATTTGGCAAAACGCGCATGTTCTATTTTCCGTGTAGTTTTACATGTAATGTTGGAGTGTCAACCAATAAAAATCTTGTGTCTCGTTCTGTCACAATAACAACTACTGTTCGAAATAGTACTAGCACTGATGAACTACCAAGAAAGTTG
This sequence comes from Laupala kohalensis, assembly GCA_002313205.1. NCBI lineage: Eukaryota > Metazoa > Arthropoda > Insecta > Orthoptera > Trigonidiidae > Laupala > Laupala kohalensis. The sequence continues at coordinate 6,429 of NNCF01127172.1, forward strand.
GTTATCGTAAATAATCCAGTAACTGTTGAAAGACAACACACTTTTGTGTCCTAATTAACGCATTCATAAATTTTATTAAAACCTACTTAACTTAACAAATGTAGGTTCAAAAGTTAAAAACATCGCAGGAAGGTAACTCCATGAAACAACGAGTTATTAGTTAATATATTTAATTCATATAAATCACAAAACCGAACCTTGAGCTAAGTTGTTATTAAATATTTTACGTGAATAAACATTATTTTGAGTGGTGCCGCCGAGTAACCTTAACGTTGGAGCTACTTTCTTTACAAAAAATAATTGGCGAAAAGAAGGAACCGATAATTGAAATCACTTTAAAGAAAAAAACACAAAAACAATTTATTTGAGGTTTCGGTAATATTGGAGCTCATCAAGCATCATACAAAGAACACATCAGTTTGCCCCTATGTAACTACTCCAAACTACCTAAATGTGAGTCATTACAATCGTATATTCGCATTACTCTTTTAGTCAAAGAATTTAGTTTCGTCAAACTCCTGCGATGAACAATGTAAACAAGGACCACATCCATTTTATTCAACTGTCAAAGCGCTGACACTGAAAAATCGAACCTGTCGCGGTTACGTGCATCGTGTGAAGCGAGCTTCAGTCGTGGTGTAAAATGACCTTCCCGTGAAAGAAGGAAATTAACTAAGAGACGCCACACAGATTAGCAGTGCGATGCAAGTAATTGAATACTTCAACGAATAAATAGATAGCACTTATGCTGATTCTGGTGAAGTTTATCATCTCTCCAATAGCTTTGGATAGAATCTATTACGATCAGAAATATTGACACCGGGATGAGTAAACAGAGTATGCAACTATGTTAGATTTCCTGGTGAAATTGCTAATCTTAATTTATCTTAAATGAGTCTTCGAGAAGAGCAATTGAAAAGATTGATTGTTGGACTGTACCGGTCGGACGGAACCTATTTTAAGAAATTTTCTTTTGGTGGCACTAGGGGTGCGCACAGATTTGAACTACCCTCTGGTTTTGGGGGTTCCCTCCACAATATCTGAATTTTGGGATCACTTTGATTTATTTTTACATAAAATTTTGAAAATTGCTTCAATACAGAAAGAACAAATTGTTGAAACTACACCAGAATCGTAGAGTATTTGAAATTGTTTGAATAACTTTTAGCTATCTCTCGTGCGATGTAAATAGCTAACGCTATTTAAGAAAATAAACTCATTTTAATTGAAGAAGCGCGCAGATTGTAATGCAACGCATGCATCGTGGAACTAAATACTCTAGCTTATGAAAACGACTATTTGTGTATGTTCCATTAAACTTAAAAACGCACTTACTAATATAAATATGAAATCGAAAAGTAAGAAGGCAGAACTTCTATATGAACCGTCAACATGGGAACAGATGACAAACCCAAACCATCTTCCAAAACTGATTGTTACCAAAGGTATCCATGTCATTTATTTTTAAAGATATTAAGCTGTTAATAAACACTGTCCTACTTACTATATTATTAAAATCAAATTTCCAATTAAGTGTTTGTTCACAACATGATGCAACGTTAAATCATGAAATGCTTACGAACACGATTATTGCTATTAGAACAACTCCAATTAACACCAATAAATCATTAGCTAATTTAAAGACCGGTGCGATACAACTTTAAGTATTATAACCACTATATAAAAAAAAAATTCGTACTCAATTTTGAAGTTTAGCAATCCTAGGAAAATGAGACTGATTTATCGCGAGTTATTACGCAGAAAAGAAATATTATAAGGTCACTACACGTGTCAAAATGTAATGATAGATAACATTTTTTAGAATAATGAGTTCGATTTCACACCTAGTGAGTCTCGAAGTCATATTTAGCCACACCAGGCACTAACAAAATCTAACGAGAAGCCTCGTAGAATGACCGTGAAACAACTGACAGGTTTTCTGAGAGATAGTGTTATTATGGCAACGGAGTAAACATGAATTGCACTACTTTATCCCATTGAATCGAATGTCCTATGATTGTAACGAGCTGTCTACATAACAGTACAAAGTTTTTCTCGGTTTTATATTTAGCTTATATTTTGGATTGTAGTTATTGCGTTATCTAGATATAAATGTTATGTTTCAATTCTATTTCAAATGTTATCAATATTGATTTCAATAGCTCATGAAAAATGTGAACTATTTTATTTCATTTTTGACACACGAAATTTCAAAAAGGTAATTGTTAAAATTTCTATTAAAATATTGATCAATAGTAAATGTGTTTATTGTGCAGCTCTTATTACTCATGCTGCACCACCGGATTTCGCGTATTTTATTTAACAGAAAAATTGGAAATAATAAGCAAATTGATTTTCAGAGAAAGATAAAATGCCATAGCTCTTATTCATAGCATCGTATAAATAAGTAAACAATCGTATTGCTAACAAGTAAACACTGAAGCAAAAGCACAGTATAATCAATTTCAAGAAGTGTAGCAAAAAGTTTATAATAAGAGTTTCCTTCAATAATCATTCCTTACGGTTAGAAGAGCGAACGAATGGAAGTTTCATTTTCATTGATAAATACGAGGATACAGAGAAAAATAAGTCAAAGATCTTTATCATAAAATTAAGAAGAACAATACGAACCCGTTGCTTTCCCATTAAAGAAATGATGAATCTTCATCGATGAGTATTTGCTAGCGATGAATCATTTAACACATACAACACATGTTGAAAAGTACTGCACGATTCCATTAATTATAGAGTTTCTACCAATTTCTTTTGAACGCAATGCACTAAACCCCACGCAGCACAGACTAACCAGCGAATGAGAGAGTTTTCGTAAGATCGGTCTAAGGGTTTACAAGAAAAGTACTGAAGAACGTTACCCCTAAGTTATCTAGAATGGAAGATTGAAAAGCGCTTCCTAGCAAAATCATAACGAACTACTTCCACGTCTTTTAAGACCGTGACGAGTCTATTTTGCTCATTCAGTTTTAGTGCATTATGAAAAAAGTTCGACTTCGCGTGAAGTGTGTCAATAATGCACTTGACCCACTCCAAAACAAAACTACATAACATTATTTTTAGTTGTTTCATAGATACATCCTCCAAAGGTTCTTTGAGAACCCATCTCGCGTTTTCGTATGTCGTACTTTCACGTATTGGAACATGTTAGGGAAACGCTTTGTAAAATATTTTACAGCGTATTCAACGTTTTACATTTGACATTTTATTTTTAGAATTTGTCAGAATAAAAAGTTGTACTTTAGTAATTCTATTGTTTTTAGAATTGAACTTTGCCATTTGTGAATACAAAAAGATTTTAACTTAAGCGTATTAAATAGACCAATTTAACCGTTGTTTTTTTTAAATAAATAAAATTTCAAGTGTTTGCAAACCACGTGAGATTCGTACTAGCATGTCGCAATTTGACATTTTCTGTTGAAGATTAGCATTTAAATTTAAGAAGCGCCACAAAGGGTGTTTGCAGACACTGTAACATTAAAGTAAATTGCGAGTCCAAAATAATTAGAATCAACAGTTTCACAACAATATTGCACTACAGCGATTGTACAAAAAATTGATGGATAACTTTGTTGCATTTGGGTTGTATCGACTCAAGATATAGAAGGACCTAAATTAATAGAGGAGGAGAAGGGTATTGAGAGATAGACGTGCCAACATAATAGTTTAATAACAAGAAAACTCAGCTAGCTAAGAAACATGAAAATAAGGAAGAACTTAAATGAGCTCTATCGAGTGACGTCATAAGTTGATCACGTAGCGAAATGCAAATATCGATTGTCCAGTGAACCAATAGGGAACTTTCTACAGAAAACGCGAAAGAAGAACAAGGAAAAGCTTGTTCAGACTTTTCTGGCAAGGAAGCAAGAAATGCAAGTTCCTATATGTTTGATGATGGGTAGGGACTTGTTTATCAACATAATTTTTACTTTTCTTTTGACTCAAAGGCTTAATAGTTGAGTCAACATATGCGATTTTAGAAAATAATCTATTGAAGTCTAACAATTAAGAAATGTTAGTCATTTGCTTAAAGAGCGTTGATTCCACAGACTGTTCACTTGACCTTTATTGTTTAATTTGACCAAATTTGCAACAGCGATGTTACAATGTATTCTGCCTCCAGAATCTTGATGGCTACTCCGGTGGTAGCGTCCTCACTCATCTTCAAGTCATCCCGGGGTTAATTCCTGGACCAAAAAGGTTGTAGCTTTTCTCATTTATATCACAGTATCGTTCATAGGAATGTGAAAGTTTAGTCATTTCTTACATTGAGTATGATGCAAGAGCGTTAATAGTTGTTGTTTTTTTACATATTTATTTCAAATCATGTCTGCGTCGCGAGACATTACATGATATACATTTTATTACATTTCATGAGACCTTACGATACACAATATGAACCGTTACGTATCTACTTTATCAAACCTGCTTTATTTTCCCGAAGTCGTGTTATGTATTTATTGAAGGACTAATTATTCTCTTTATTTGCTTTCATTCGGTGACTTGTCTTAGTTATCTTTTCTTAATATTCCTTTTCTGCAGACTGCAGCCCTCGTTCCGCAACTCGTATTCCCAAACAACGTGACAAGGGAAGCCTGACATAAAATCATAACAACAGGAGATGGTTCCAGCGAGGGATGCAATGGCAGAAATACTCACAGGCAACGATGCTTTCAATAATTATTTAAAAGTGATGAAAAGGGGAGATGATGGGTCATGTGGTTTCAGTGTTAATAGTTTAATTATTTTGAAGACAGTAAAAACAGATATTGAATAGATAAAATTCTGTTCAACCAAAGTAGATATAACTTAGGTAATCCGACAGGCAATTGGTAATCCGGACTGATCCCAATACACATTCTATTTTAATGTTTTTTTATTTTTCTGGTTCACATGATATGTTTTGTAAAATGATTTTTATTTATTTCTTACTGCTGAATTCGAATAAATTATTTTTTAAATGCATGTTGTAAAAGACTCAAAATACTTGACTCTACGCGTATCAGAACAAAGTTTGGGGACACTTTGGAATCAGCAAATATGAGATAAGTTTTCCCGAACAGCGAACTGAGATAAGCCACACCTTGAAATTCTCCTTCATTGCGATTGAATCTTCACTTGCTTCTTCGTTTCAAGCGCTGTTCTAGATTTAACAACACCAAAAACGACGATCTCAACACTATAATCGGTCAGTTTCAATTGGTTTTACATTTCACTATTTCACCCTCAACACGAAGTGTATTTATTCCTTATATAGAGGGATGAAAACTTATCTGGCAATGAGGGTTTCATTTCATTTCATGGGGACCAAAATGATTTATTCAACACGAAATATCGGTCGTTTTTTATTATGTTTACGGGTCTTTCATTTCCATCCACAACCGAGGTATTATAGGGGTGTATTATGCGCAACGTAAAATTATTGTAAACTTAGAAAGCATCTGGGACGTTCTTATTCATCCCAATGGCACCGAAACCTATGGTTTGGAATGTAATATCTGACTTATTTTAATTTATTCCTATTTAGGGGTGCACGAAAAGTCTTACCCCCTTGGTTTTGTTGTCATTTAATGTCATCTCTATTTCAAGTTTGACTAAAATTGCTCCAAACACACAGGGGACACATACATATAACATTCATACCCCCATTTTAAACCCTGTGAGACACTAGTGTACCTATGTGATCTCATCTTGAACTTACTTTGGTAGTAGAAACATCTCGTCAAAGATAAACATTTTTCTCTAATGCATTTTTAGTTTTTTGTTTAATTTCAATATAAGTTTTCATTACGTTTTGTTCATAAACCCATTTTCAGGTCCCCTTCTACTAAAGAATGCTAGCGGAGTATTTGTTCCTGAGAGCTTAGTTGACTTATACGTTATCACGGCTTCACAATTTAACTCAGTGACGCCGAAAAGTATGGACTCGTCACTGACATGTCATGTTATATATTTTTGCATATTTTCTATATTTTAGAAATTATTTTTATTGCATTATTATTACGATACCTTATCTCTTTTTGCGTACTTTATATTTGTTGACATCAAAAGAAATTTGATAAAGACTCAAAAACATTTAACTGCATGCGCATCAGGACAATGTTTGAGGAGGTTTTGGAATCAGCGAATATGAGATATGTTCCCCCGAACGGCGAACTGAGATAAGCCACACCTTGAAATTCTCCTTTATTGCGATTGAATCTTCACTTGCTTCTTCGTTTCAAGCGCAGGAGATTTGTTCTTTGTTTTTGTGCTTCAGCTGTTGTTCCATGTCTTCGCAAAGGTAAATTTCTTTTGATAATTTAATATTTTCGAGTAGGATTCATGAAGAAATCGCACTTTAAGGAATTAATACCAGAAATTTATAGAGTCAACAGTATTTACCAACGTGTAAATCGTAGAGAATATTAGTGCGAACCATTCTAAAAAACTAATAAGCAAATAATTCTAATTTCAGAATAAGAGTAAATGTAATAAACGTCAATAAACGAATATAACTTATGTTTTTCATTCTTAAGCTTGTCCAAGAAATTATCTTATATCCCCAGAAAGAGAGATATTACGTAAACTAAAATGGCTGATACATATTTCTTGAACAATCTTCACAGCATTCGCATTTCTTTTTCAAACGGAGTCACGAGATATGGTTATTCATCATATATTTTTTGAAAAATGTATTACACTAAAACAAGATTTGCAGAGACCTATACCGTATTCACCGTTTATCGTAAATATAAAGAAAAACATTAGAGGGTATTCTATAATTTACAAAGTTAATAATAATTCCAGAACAAATTAAAATAATAATAGTTTTATTCATTTTTCAAAAGAAATAGCTTAATTTATTTCTCGAAAAGTTCTGCAGAGGAAGAGAAATGACAATCGTCTTATGTGACGTCAATAAAGAACATGGTGGATATCACAGCGAAGATAAACGTTTAGGAAGCGAGATATATTAGTAGTATTGTACATATAAAAGAATAATCATTACGAAAGCATAATGTTTATTATGCTGTACAGAGTTTTTAAAATATTTTATTATTATTATAACGTAATATACGTTTTACTGTGTTGTCCACTGATGTAAACGTTTAAAAGATTATGTATTTTAGCCAACCCGATTTTAGAGGTTGTTTGCTTTCCATTTGAAATCCCCGTTTTTATTCGTGAAATTTAAAATTCTTTGATAAGTGATGGCGAGACACAAATGACTGGGATGTCTCGTAAATAGATTTGCAATGTTTTTTTTTCTTTCAGTTAAAAAGTATAAATCCTACAATTTATTTCACTTATTCTCAATATTTTTTTGTAGCAAATACTTTTTTGTAACTACGAATGTACTTGAAAGCCACCTACTGTTCGCCAAAATCTCTAATGCAATTTTCCACATAACAAAAATTGATAATCACCATTACTGGAATTCCGAAAATTTCAAAGCTTTCACAATATCAATGATCATCAGTCCAAGGACATTTATGCCTACGTGACACAAGAACACGTTAGGACGATTACAAATTTATCTCTGTGATGGCGTGACATCGATATAAGTATCTGCTTCTTCAATACAAAGATCGAGGCTGCAACAATCGTCTCTTCTTGAGAAAGTCGATTAAAATGATCGAGTATTGGTTTAACTGGAATTTGTCGTGTTCTTATTCATAATTTTAAATGTATATTTTGTTGCTATCACATTCCTTAGGGGTGAATCCCTCGTGTCAGTTCATCTTTATAAGCTGAGTTGCACCATGTGTCAATTTTAAATTGTCATTTTTCACCTTTACTCCTATCCGTATAAATTTCATCATTTCGTTTTACTAGTCATAAATGTAGATCACATGAATGGGAATGTTCGATATGTTGTCGGTTTTTCTCGTCCACGGAATCCCAATAACAAGTCAATCCACAGGAAACGATCCAGATGCGGTCGCTAGACTATTTTTAAAAAAATAAATATTTTCCCTGTCCCGTTTTACTCGTTCCGAAGTTCAAAACTGTTTAAAAAATCGATCTTAAACCGTTTACGTGCGGCGGCAATTTTGTCATCCCGCGTGCGTGTATTTCCAGGTTTTTTAGCATTTGCATTACCGCTAATATATCATTACAAAGATATCCCATAAAGTTCAAATAGAAACCATAAAAAATATCACATTTCATTGTCCCAATTTTAATGGTTTGTATTTTGTCTATGTACTTTATTTATTAGAAAAGTTCATTTAACGTAGATATAAAAAAATTGAGAATACTCAATTTTTAAGAATTTTTGTTATTACTTTGTGTGGTATAAACAGCTTTATCATTTGTGAGTGTAGATACATATTAAAAGTATTACCAAAATAGTTATCAATGTTATTACTTGTATCCTTCGTCTTTTATGAAATTTTGAAAGAAAAAAACTGTGTTGGCTACTTTAGTCGCGATTAATTTCAGCAGCCCCGAGAACTCCGATCTCAACACTATTATCGGTCACTTTCGATTACTTTCACATTTCACTCTCTCACCTCTAACACAAAGTGTGTTTATTCCTTATTGGGGATGATTGAATAAGTATCTGACAATGAGGGAATCACTTCACTTCATGGGATTTATTCAACACCAATATCGGTCGTTTTCTTATTATGTTTTACATGTCCTTTATTCCTATCCCCACCCGAGGGATTCTAGTGGAATATTATCTGAAATGTGGACTGATTGTCAACTTAGAAAGCATCTGGGACGTTCGTATTCATCCCATCGGCACCGAACTCTATGGATTCGAATGTAATATCGGACTTTTCCATTTTTTCTTTATCTTCCTCTTTAGGGGTGCAAGAAATGACTTACCCCCAAGGGTTTGTTGTCATTTAGTGTCATGTTTTTTTTGAAATAGCTCCAGACACTCTGGAGATACATACAAACAATATTCCAATCCCCATTATACACCCTCTAAAAATACGCTGCATTTGTATGATCTCATCTTGAACTTACTTCGGAAGTAGAAAAATCTCGTCAAAGATAAACATCTGTCTTTAATGCATATTTAGTTTTTTGCTTAATTTCAATATTAGCTTTCATTACGTTTTGTTCATAAACCCATTTTCAGGTCCCCTTCTACTAAAGAATGCTAGCGGAGTATTTGTTCATGAGAGCTTAGTTGACTTATACGTTATCACGGCTTCACAATTTAACTCAGTGACGCCGAAATGTATGGACTCGTCACTGACATGTCATGTTCTATATTTTTGCATCGCAACCCCTTCTCTTGTGGTACTGGAGTTTATTGGCTATTAAGGGTTGATTGTGAACATTGACGTCATTAAGAATGTCACTATTAATAGCAGCGGCCCCGAAAACAACGATCTCAACACTAATGTCGGTAAATTTTGGATTATTTTTACATTACACTTCTTGTCACTCCAATACAAAAAGGGTTTTTCCCTGTAGAGGGTAATCGTGTACACATTTCTTATAGAGGGTCTCACTTCACTTTCGCGCTCCTAATAATAATAATTTATTTCAATCATATTTAGAAAAGAATTCAATCTTTTAATACTGACAAATATCGAGTAGTAGATCAGTTACACGAATAAACTATAATTGTATGGCAATAAAAAGAATGTGTTCGTTTCACAAGAAAATATGTTTGCTGTCAACATCTGTGGCGTGTGCNTCGTTTCACAAGAAAATATGTTCGCTGTCAACATCTGTGGCGTGTGCATGGAATTTTACTTCAAGCTACTTGGCTAATTAATAAAACCATAATTTATTGGATAAAACCGAAAAAGAGTAACTACAAGGCAAATTTAAATTAATTTTATTATTTAGGAATAACTAAAAATAACATTAATTTGAAGTCTGAGAAAAACAAACAAACAAAATCTTACGTCTAAAGAACTTATGAGTTTACATAGAATACCGACATCGTGCTTACATTTGCTTATGCAAACACGATATTTAAATTCAAGTCAAATTAATTTATAATTAGTGTACATGATTGAACTGTTTATTTTAAATGATTATTTGTAATATATTAGCATATTCAACATATTACTTTGCTTAAGAACTTAATAGCAGACGTTCTTAATATCCAAGACTTTATTATTTTACTACGTGTTACAATTTATTGCAGGATTAAATTTCATATCGACACAGATTGAGCAACTTATGTCCTGTGTACCGAAGGGATTGTCTAAACAAATCTTTTTTTCCTTTAGGTTTTCTGAAGCTCTATTTTCTGTATTTCGTGCTCTGTTTAATGAATAACATGTTCCTTCATTTCTGCTTACGTTGGGTGGGAGAAACGATGGGTTGTCGGAGGCCATATAATGTGAAACCGACATTGATCTGGAGTGGGGGTAAGAAACCCCTAATGAAAACCTTATTCACTTCTTCCAAGTGGCGTCGGAACACGTGCTCTTTTACTCAGCAGTGCCTAGACATAGAAATGTTAACAGTACATTACTAAATGAATTTCTGGATTATTTCTGAAGACAAATTTAAACCACTTCGATGAAATTCACAGAATAAAGTTATTTTTGTAAGCAAAAAGAGATACATCACTGCCTCATTTCTTTTCTTTTTTTTCCAATGTTATATAAAAAGTATTTTATGTATTGCCAAGAATACTTAATTTGATCGTTGAAAAGCGTAGATGAGAGTCAACGCTTTCTGAATCTAAACGAATGATAATTGTCATCAAACTTCCATTTTATAATTATGTCTTTAACTGCCTAAACACCAGACGGAGAAAACACACACACATTCAATTACTCTTTCGATTCCTCGGTGACGAAAAAAATTACTTAAACTCAATCACCATGTTACAGAACTAGTCATGTAATTTTCTTCCGAGAGAATGTAGATCACCCAGATATTACATAGGGGAGGTTTGAAAATAGGTCACCGCACGATATCGCATCTGAACGTAAATCTGACTTAAAGAAATAGATACTTGCATTTCTTGACCCCGATTGAGAGCAAATTGTGTGCTCTGCGGCGTATGATTAGGACTCCACTCTTTCCCGAAGGAACTACGAGATTAGGTGCAAGCTACATGGGATGGACTGTCATAGGATACCATTTGGGACATCTAAGACTCATGTATTTCCCGACAGCATTGCGGTACGATGTCTTACCAAAATTAACCATATTTAATTGAGATATGTCTGTCAATTTTCTTCCTTGAAATGAGAAAGTTTAATAATTTGTATGATTGGTGCTGAGAACCTTCCTTCTAAAAATGATCACAACCTGCTTCGTCCTTTTACGTGCAGTGTCTTTTTTGCTGTTTTTATAATACAAAACTTTTCATAATCTTTCTTTAAATTACGATATGAACAGATGATGAATATTTAAAATAATCATCATCCAGAAGATAACAACAGTGATCGAACCAAATATTTTATTAGTTTTTCATTGCTTATTATTTCAAAATTTTACTAAACTTTCTTCGTACGTATTTATGTATGTTGGCGTTCTTTTTCAAAATTCGTTATTGGTCTTTCGGTTAATTTGATGACAGCCGTTGAGCTAAAATTTTGTGGAAAATACAGGTTTGCATGACGGTATTTGATTACTGTACAAGTTTACGAATATCTTCCCCAGAATGGATGAAAAGAAATATCCCACAATAATTTGAGAATGCCTGGACTTGGTACTCGGAAGACTATCCAACATCAATCACTGTAGGGTAAGAGAACCCTGGAACTTCTACGGCGAGGTAAGAAGGGGCATAAATGTAAAAATATAGAAAAAATCGGTATTAGATTGGAAACCATCGTTTCTTGTGTCGTTGAGATGGATAAATACTTCCGAAAGGTTTATCCTAGTAAAGTAAATTTCATTGCTAGAAATGTGAGAGTTTAATCATTTAGTATTTATGGTACCCTGTGCATGGCTTGTATATAAATATCACAATCCACCTCAATCTCCTAAATACAGCGTTCTTTTCTTGATGTTGATTATTTAATACAAAACCATTTATTGTATTTTAGAAATTTTTTTAATTGCATTTTTATTACGATACCTTATATCTTTCTGTGTATTTCATATTGCTTGACCTTAAAAGAAATGTGATGAAGACTCAAAAACATTTCACTGCATGCGTATCAGAACAAAGTTTGAGCAGACTTTGGAATCAAGGATTAAGAGACAAGTTCCCCCGAACAGGTAAACTGAGATAAGCCACACCTTGAAATTCTCCTTCATTGCGATTGAATCTTCACTTGCTTCTTCGTTTCAAACGCAGGAGATTTGTTCTTTCTTTTTGTGCTTCAGCTGTTGTTCCATGTTTTTGTAAACGTAAGTTCTTTTGATAATTTAATATTTTCGAGTAGGAGTCGTGAAGAAATCGCTCTTTAAGGAATGAAGGCTAGAACGTTATAGAGTCATCAGTACTTACCGACGTGTAAATTGTTGCGAATATTAGTGCGAACCATTCTAAAAAACTAATAAGCATACAATTCTATTTTCAGAATAAGAGTAAATATAATAAACGTCAATAATTGAATGTAAATTATGTTTTACAAACTCCAATTTGTCCAAGAAGTTATCTTATATCCCCAGAAAGAGAGATATTACGTAAACTAAAATGGCTGATTCACATTTCTTTAACAATCTTCACATCATTCTTATTTCTTTTTCAAACGGAGTAACGAGATATGATTATTCATCATATATTTTTTGAAACATGTATTACACTGCAGCAAGATTTGCAGAATCCTATACCAGTTTCCTCTTTTTTTGTATTGTGGCAGAACGAAACTTGATTATTAAAAATAATATATAATATTTAATTTTGGGCGCCTCGGCTATCTCATCTCAGGGTTCCACAATGATTACTGGGTTCGATTTATTTTTACGAAGGAAAGGACCATGCAATTGTTCCACTTAAGGAAAACGCAAACAAATAAATCCATTAATTTAATTACTGTTTTTAAACACTGCAACACCCCTCATGTTGTTATCCCCCAAAAGACACAAACACAAAAAGTAATCAAACATTCATATTAACACTTACGCCGAAGTGACGTCATTCCCACCAAAGAGACACACTAAATTACACTGGCTTTACCCGTATGATTTTCTAGTTGACAATTTAATCTACCTTTCTCATACTAATTACAAATCACTGCATTTAATTACCATCCGATCTGATCAACAATTAACATACTCTTCTTTCACACAAAGGTTACACACTGAATTTAATCCTAAACTTATTTAATTAACAATTTAATCTATCTCTTTTAATAGTAACAATTCACTGAAGTTATACATGGCATAGTTCTATTGGCAAATGAGATCAGTCATGGCACTGATTTAGTCCAGAGTTCGTGCTCTTTTTGTAACTGATGCGAATTACTTAATGACGCGCAAGCGTAATACGATGTTGGTTTTAACATTTACTAACAATCGCACAATACCTCTCAAGATGACAGACCATGGTAAGCCGTAGAGAAGGGTCCCCGCAGAAGTCAGCACGGCTGCAATCTCTGGCATCTGCGAACGGCGTCGTTCAGCGGCGACTGCCCAAAAGTTGCCCTTTTCACTTTCTGTGTGATCGGCTCCTCCGAACACAGCGTCAGCATTTACAGCGTCCGTCCTAATAACCACTCGAAAATGAATCGTGCGTGGTTGGGATCGAGGTCGTCTTATTGACTCGTCCCGATGATCAACTAAAGATCCACAATTAACTTTCGAACGCGAAAATAAACATCTGACAAAACATGTCAGAAAAATCGAGCGATCTGAGCAGTATGATCTATCTGTGCGACATCTGACGAAACATGTCAGAAAAATCGAGCGATCTGAGCTGCATGAGCGCGATCTGAAAACATATGTTAGCGCGATCTGAAACTCAAGTCCGAGCTCTGACGAAACATAAGTAAGAACGATCTCCGACGAAACATAAGTGAGCTATCTGAGCGACCCATGTATGAGAACGATCTGAAAAACATCTGAGACTGACGAAAAACATCTATGAGACTGAAATTTTGTTTGCCATTCCTTAAATGGTCTTTATCCCTTCTCTTGCGTAATCTTCTCCCAAAAAACCTTCAAAATTTTGAATCCCACGTGACCGAAACTTCCAATGCCAAAACGATTCCCCCTTCTTCCACCTCGACTCTGATTGGAAAATTTTTAAAGGACTTCAACTACTTCCTAACGTTTTCTCTCAACGACGTTTTACTTTCAACGATTTTCCAAACAAGCTAGCACTTGTTTCTACCCTTCGCGCATCTGGGGTTTATTTGGTCGGGTTGGGTCGCCTTCCCCATCCCCTCGATAACTTGCTATTTCTAAAAAGTCGTATTTTTGTTTGGACGCCAAAAGAAACCGACGAAGGTCTGCACCGCACCCAGAGCGGCCGCTGCCCTTCGTCGATCTCCAACGGCCGTCCTTTTAAATTTCTTCAACTCTCCCTCTCTTATAAATATCATTATTTCGTAACACGGATGATTTTATGAACAATTAATTCCTGAGTTATTCAAATCTCACAGTATATACAAAGAAAACCATGAGAGCGCATTGAATAATTTACAAAGTTAATAATAATTACAGCACAAATTTAAATAATAATAGTTTCATTCTTTTTCAAACGAAAAAAACTCATTTATTTGTGGAATATATCTGCAGAGGAAGGAAAATGACAATTGTCTTTAGTGACGTCAATAAGGAACATGGTGGATATCACAGTTAAGGTCAAACGTTTAGGATGCAGAGATATTAGTGGTAATATGAAAGAAAAATCATTACGAAAGCATAATGTTTATTATGCTGTACAGATTTTTTAATTATTTTCTTAATATTATAACGAAATATACGTTTTACTGTGTTGTCCACTAATGTAAACGTTTAAAAGATTATGTATTTTAGCCATTCCGATTTTAGAGGTCTGCGTTTTTGATAAGTGATGGTGTGGGACAAATGACTAGGATGACTTCTACATAGATTTGCAATGTTTTTTCTTGCAGTTGAAAATTATAAATCTTAAAATTACTTTCATCTATTCTCAATCTTTTTTTTGTAACAAATACTTTTTTGTAACTACAAATGTAATAGAATGTCCCATACTGTTCCCTCAAAATCTCAAATGCAATTTTCCACATAATAAAAATTGATAATCACCATTACTGGAATTGCGAAAAATCCAAACCTTTCACAATATCAATGAACAACAGTCCAAGGTCATTTATGCCTACGAGACATAGAACTCGTTAGGACGATTAGAGATTTATCTTTGAGATGGCGTTACATCGATATAATTACCTGCTTCTTCGATACAAAGATCGTAGCTGCAAAATTCCTGACTTCTTGAGAAAGTCGATTGAAATGATCGAGTATTGGTTAACTGGTATTTGTCGAGTTCTTATTCATAATTTTAAATGTATATTTTGTTGCTGTCACATTACTTACGGGTGAATCCCTGATATCAGTTCTTTTTTATAAGCTGAGTTGCTCTTTGTGTCAACTGTAAACTGCCATTTTTCACCTTTATTTTTGTGCGTTTAAATTTCATCATTTCGTTTGTCTAGTTATAAATCACGTGAATGGGAATTACTGTTATGCTGGAAACGTTGTCGGTTTTTCTCGTCTACAGAAACCCAATAACGGGTCAATCCACACGGAACAATCCAGATGTGGTTGCCTGACTATTTAAAAAAAAAAAAAATTCCTGTCCCTTTTCCCTTGTTCGAGAGTTCAAATCAGATTAAAATATCGACCTCAAACCGTATACAAGCGGCGGCCATTTCTGTCTTCCCGCGTGCGTGTATTTTTGGGTTTGTCAGATTTTACAATACCGCTCATATATTATTAATATGGTATCCTATTAAGCTCCAATTGAAACCATTACAAAAACGTATTTTGGATCCTTTAGAGAAGTTCACCAAACCTTGGATATAGAAAATGAGAAAATTTTTAATGTTTAAGATTTTATATTAACATATTGAGCGGTATATACATCTTTAAAATTTTGTGAGTATAGATACGCATTAAAAGTACTACTCTAAAAGTTATCAACATTATTACTTGTATCCTTCTTTTTTTATGAATTTTTCAAAGAAAACTACTTTTGTCCCGTCTAAATTTAACAACACCAAAAACGACGATCTGAACACTATAATCGGTCAGTTTCAATTTGTTTTACATTTCTCTATCTCACCCCCAACACAAAGTGTATTTATTCCTTATATAGAGGGATGAATACTTCTCTGGCAATGAGGGAGTCACTTCATTTATTGGGCACCTAAATGATTTATTCAACTCCAATATCGGTCGTTTTTTAATTATGTTTACGGGTCCTTCATTCCCATCCACAACCGAGGTATTATAGGGGTGTATTATGTCCAACGTAAAATTATTGTAAACTTAGAAAGCATCTGGGACGTTCTTATTCATCCCAATGGCACTGAAACCTATGGTTTGGAATGTAATATCTGACTTCCCCCTTATTTTCATTTCTTCCTATTTAGGGGTGCGAGAAATGTCTTACCCCATAGGGTTTGTTGTCATTTAATGTCATCTCTATATCAAGTTTGATTAAAATTGCTCCAAACACACTGGAGACACATACATATAACATTAACCCCCCCACCCCATTTTAAAACCTGTGAGAAACTAGTGTTCCTATGTGATCTCATCTTGTACTTACTTTGGTAGTAGAAACATCTCGTTAACCAAAAAAATTTGTAATCGATGCATTTTTAGTTTTTTTTATTTGTACATTAGTTTTGAAAACGTTTTGTCCATAAACCCATTTCAGGTCTCCCCTTCTACTAAAGGATGCTTGCGGAGTGTTTGTTCCTGAGGGCTGAGTTGACTTACACGATATCGCGACTTTACTATCAACTCAGCGACGCCCAAAAGTATAAACTCGTCACTGACATGTCAGGTTCGATATTTTTGCATGGCATCTCCTTCTCTTGGGGTACTGGATTTTAAAGGCTATTACGGGCTGATTGTTAACTTTGACTTCATTAGAAATTGTTACTCTTAAAATCATCGGCCCTCTACGATCTCAATACTTATATCTATAAAACTACGATCTCAATACTTATATCGGTAAATTTTTGATTATTTTTACGTTACACTACTTCTGACACCTAATACAAAAAGTGTTTTTTTCCCTACAGAGGTTAATCATGTTCTTATTTTTTATAGAGGGTGTCACTTCCGCGTTTCGAATAATAATAATAATAATTTTTTTCATTCATATTTACAAAAGGAGATAGTTTTAATTTCTAAGAATTCTGCCTAATATCCAGTAGTAGGTCAGTTGCACAAATAAAATATAATTGTATGTCATTAAAAGTATAATGTGTCTTTTTCACGAGTAAATATCTTTGCTGTCAATATTCACCTATCTATGGCGTCTGCATGGAAATTTACTTTAAGTAATTAGGCTAAATATCAAAACCATATATTACTGGATAACGCCGATAAAGAATAACTACCAGACACATTTAAATTAACGTATTTATTAAGAATAACTAAGAGTAACATTAATTTGTATTCTGATAAAAACAACAACAAAATTTTACTTCTATATAACGCTTGTGTATAAATTGAATACAGATATAAACGTGGAAATATTTGTTGGTGCAAAATTGATATATCAAATCAAGACAAATTAATTTATAAATAGTGTACATAATAGAACAATTTATTTTCAATTAGTATTTGTAATATATTGACATATTTAACTTATTACCTTGCTTTCGTAGCTATTATTAGATGTCTATAATAGCCAAGACTTTCGTATTTTACTAAATGTTTCAGTTTATTGTAGGATTAAATTCATAAGGACACTGATTGAACAATAAATGTCCTATGTAAAAAAAAGAGATCGTCCAAACAATTCTTTTTTTACTTTAGGTGTTCTGAAAGATCTATTTTCCGTACTCCGTGCTTCGTATTGTGCCCGAACTGACCTGCCTTACTCGTGCGCTCCTCAGTACTAGCTCAAATTACGATCAGCAAGTCGATCGCTCACACTCTTAACTCCAACCAACTCTTCTACGAGTATTTCAATGTTATAAAAGTCTCTCGTTCTCGTAACTCACTGAGAACTTATCAAAACTTATCAACATTCTGGAGGTAAGCTTTTTAAAGAGTGGAAGATAGGATTCATAGCCATACGCTCTGACCACCAGGGCGGAATGAATTTCCATTGGTTGACAACATCACACGCGCGTATTTCAAGCCATATTTGAGATGTCTCAGTATAATGAAACATTTGTTCCTACATTTCTACTTACGTTTGAGTGGGAGAAACGATGAATTATGGGTGGCCATATAATGTGAAACCGACATTGATTTGGAGTAGGTGAGGAAAACCCATACTGAAAACCTCAGACACATCTTCCAAGTTGCGTCCAAACCCGCGCTCTTTTACTCAGTAGTGCGTAGAGAGAGTAATACATTACTAAATGAATTTCTGGATTCTTTCTTATTTCCAACTTGAACTACTTCCATGAAATTTACGGAAAAATGTTATTTTGGTAAACAAAAACAGATAAAATATTGCCTCATTTATAGTTCTTTACCTTTTCTGACGTTATATAAAAAGTCTTTTATGGATTGCAAAGAATACAAAATTTGATTGCTGACATACGTAAGTAAGAGCCAACGCTTTCTGAATCAAAACGAATAATAATTCTCACCAATCTTCCATTTTATATTTATGTCTATAACTGCCTAAACACCAGACGGTGAAAACACACACACATTCGGTTACAAAAAAAATTACATGGACGACAAAGTCAATACTCAGTCACCGTGTGACAGAACTATTCATGAAATTTGGTTCCGAGAGAATGTAGGTCATCCAGATATTTTAATGGGTGGTTTGAAAATACGTCAGGCAAGATATCGCACCTGAGCCTACCTTGAAGCCTTTAAATTGAAGCCATAGATATTTGCATTTCTAGACCCTTGAATGAGAGCAAGTTTGGAGCTATGCGGCGTATGATTAGAACCCCACCTTTTCCTGAATGAATTACGGGATGAGGTGCAAGCTACATGGGATGGACTGTCATAGGACACCATTAGGAGCATCTAAGACTCATGTATTACCGCACAGCAATGCGGTACCATGTCTTACCAAAATTAACCATATTTTTAATTGTTATGTCTGTAAATTTTGATCCTTGAAATGAGAAAGTTTAATAATTTATATGTGGTGTGATGTGTATCTTCTTTCTGCAAATGATCACAACCCTCTTCGTCCTTCTGTGTTCAGAGTACTTTTTTGATGATTATTTTATATTACAAAACCGTTCATAATAATTTTTAAAAAACGGTATGCAGAGATGATGAATATTTAAAACACTCTTCAACCAAGAGGAATCAACAGAGATCGAACAAAATATTTTATTAGTTTTTCATTGCTTATTATTTCAAAATTTTATTAAACTTACTTCGTATGTATTTATGTTTGCCGACCTTATTTTAACATTCGTTATTGGTCTTTCGGTCACTTTGATGAAAGCCGTGGAGCTGACATTTTGTGGAAAATAGAGGTTTGCATGACGGAATTTGATTACTGTACAAGTTTACGAATATCTTACCCAGAAGGGATGAAATGTAATATTCCAAAATTTACCCAGAATGCCAGGAGTATTTTCAACATAATTTGGCACACGGAAGACTATCTAACATCAAGCACTGTAGAGTAAGAGAACTCTGGAACCTCTACGGCGAGGTCGGACAGGGCATCAATGTAAGAATATAGAAAAAACCAATATTACGTTGGAAACCATTGTTTCTTGTGTTGTTCAGATGGATAAATAAGTCCAAAATGTTCATAATAGTAATGTAAATTTCATTTCTAGAAATGTGAAAGTTTAATAATTTCGTATATATGTTATCGTGTACATGGCTTGTATATAAATATCGCAATCCGCCTCACACTTCTAAAGACAGCGTTCTCCACTTGACGTTGATTATTTAATACAAAATCTTTTATTGTATTTTAGAAATTATTTTTATTGCATTTTTATTACGATACCTTATATCTTTTTGCGTACTTTATATTTCTTCACATCAAAAGAAATTTGATGAAGACTTAAAAACATTTGACTGCATGCGTATCAAACAAAGTTTGAGCAGACTTTGGAATCAAGGATTAAGAGACAAGTTCCCCCGAACAGGTTATCTGAGATAAGCCACACCTTGAAATTCTCCTTCATTGCGATTGAATCGTTACTCGCTTTTTCGTTTCAAACGCAGGAGATTTGTTCTTTCTTTTTGTGCTTCAGCTGTTGTTGCATGTCTTCGTAAGGGTAAGCTCTTTTGATAATTTAATATTTTTTTAGTAGGAGTCGGGAAGAAATCGCTCCGTAAGGAATTAAGGCCTGAACTTTATAGAGTCAACAATACCTACCAATGTGTAAATCGTTGAGAATAATAGTGCGAACTATTCTAAAAAACTAATAAGCTTACAATTCTAATTTCAGAATAAGAGTAAATATAATAAACGTCAATAATTGAATGTAAATTATGTTTTTCATTCTTCAACTTGTCCAAGAAATTATCTTATATCACCAGAAAGAGAGATATTACGTAAA
Source organism: Laupala kohalensis (assembly GCA_002313205.1). Classification (NCBI taxonomy): domain Eukaryota; kingdom Metazoa; phylum Arthropoda; class Insecta; order Orthoptera; family Trigonidiidae; genus Laupala; species Laupala kohalensis. The sequence goes on from NNCF01127172.1 coordinate 26,984, forward strand.
CTAAAATGGCTGATACATATTTCTTGAACAATTTTCACAGCATTCGCATTTCTTTTTTCAAAGGGAGTCACAAGATATGATTATTCATCATATGTTACACTGAAGCAAGATTTGCAGAGTCCTATTCCAGTTTCCCCTTTTTTGTAAATATAAATAAAAAGAGAGCGGATTCAATAATTTACAAAGTTAATAATAATTACAGAAAAAATTAAAATAATAATAGTTTCATTCATTTTTCAAAAGAAAAAAACCCATTTATTTGTGGAATAATTCTGGAGAGGAAGGGAAATGACAATTGTCTTTAGTGACGTCAATAAAGAGCATGGTGGATATCACAGTTAAGATCAAACGTTTAGGAAGCGAGAGATATTCGTGGTACATATGAAAGAATAATCATTACCAAAGCATAATGATTATTATGCTGTAAAGTGTTTTTAAATTATTTTTTTATTATTATAACGTACGTTTTACTCTGTTGGCCACTAATGTAAACGTTTAAAAGATTATGTATTTTAGCCATTGCGATTTTATAGGTTGTCTGCGTTTTTGATCCCCGTTTTTATTCGTGAAATTTAAATTTTTTTGATAAGTGATGGTATGGCACAAATTACTAGGATGACTTCTACATAGATTTTCGATGTTTTTTCTTGCGGTTGAAAATTATAAATCCAGTAATTTCTCTCACGTATTCTCAATCTCTTTTTTTTTGTTGTAACAAATACTTTTTCGTAACTACGAACTACATCCTGTGATGTCTAGAAAATACAGAAAGCCAACCATTAACCAGTGCCAGCCATCACCCCTTCTTCAATCCCCTGGAACCACTCAAATCACTTACGACCCAGCCAGGGAGATCAAAGTTTTCGCAAACGTACTAGAAAAACGCTTCTGTCCTCCAACCATCACCATCCCCATCACACTTTCACCAGTTTTTACCCCCTCAACTACCATCCACCCTCCCGAAGACTGTATTCTTGACCCCGAAAAGGTGAAAACTCAACTTTATATAGTTTTATTAGCATCCATGCACTTATCATAGAGATGTTTTGAGTTATAAGATCTCGGGAAATGACTTAAACTACTTAAGCTAGAAACACGAAATTCGGACAATAACGTAACGTAAACATTCACTAAGAAGAGGTGATATAAGGTAAAATGTGTGATTTTGAATTTTTGCTATACAAAAATTCTGATTGTCCCATTTTGGGACCAGAAGATGCCTATATCTCAGGAATTGAGATACCTCAATTTTTGTTTGTAAAAAATCTAAATTTAGATGTCTTTAAGGTATTCGATTTTTAATTTTTGAATGGGTGTCAAGGGGCAAAAATGATCTCATCGTTCCTTAGCTCACGGTAACAACATGATATATCATTTGCAATATATTCCACCAACAAAGGGTTATTAACTTGAATTTTTAGAATAAATGTTGCTCAATCAAATATATTAAAACTAGTTTGTTTTATGTTTATATGATTGTAACTGCAATGTCTTCCAAATAATGTTTCCTTTCAATATTGATAGAGCTATTTATGTCTGTCAATTGTATATAATTATCAAATATATCGACCTTTAATAGGCATATAAAAATTAAAATTGATAAATTTTAATATTAACCTCTCTTACGTGAAGTACAAGGTAGTACTTCATATGAGACCGAAAATGTAAGATTTTGTTTACGTTTTGTAAACTTTTTGATAGTATGACTGTTAATTGGGCAAAGTTTCACGACTGTCACGAGAATAGTTTGCGAGTTATAGCAACTTGAATTTAACATAGGTATCTTATGGGATTTCACGAATTTTCAACTTTAACTGGGAAAAAACTATATAAGCAAATGTACGAATTTCTTAAAACTTTTTGAAATTATACTGGTATTCTGAAAGTATGAAACCTTTTGACAATATCGAGTCACGGGATCTAAATGAGATATTCAAAAAAGTAAAATAATGCCCGCTTACTCGAGATTACGCTACCGTCGCTACAGAAACGTGATATCGCCGCGCTACAAGTGAACCTCTTATTTCGTCTTTCGCCACAAGGGTGCAAACACTAATGCCATGTCACCTCTAAATTGCCAACACTTCGAGTTCAAAGAGATGAGAACATTGATGTACAATTTTTCGTTCTTTCAAATTGAAATTGAAATAAATTACTTTGAGGTATTTGTTGTTAGAATACTTTTTCAGAGACTACTTTGCCTTTCCACATTAAATTTGATGATTTAAAGACATTCTTCAAATAATCAACGTTGGAAGTAGCCTCAAAAACTTTCGTCTATTTACGCGTTGTTTGTTAGCCAGAAAGTCAGCTATGAATTACAATGCTACCAACTTGAAGTAAAATACAATGTTGCCGCAATGAATGATGTGTAAAGTAACACATATTATTTTAGTTCGTATATTAATAAAATTCACAATTTAATATATGTGACATATCCCAAGTGATCTAATGTGTTTTAAAGAAGAATTGTTGTCACAGTTTGATATCTCACGGCATAGGTAAATTTAAAGATTTTTTCTTCTGTAAGTTACAATCCAGGTACAGTCACATTAAAAATTTGAATTTTCGAATGAATTTTCATAATTAACAACCATATACGCTGATTTCAAGTGTTTAAAGATATTTCTCAAGCTTTTTCGAAATAAATTTTTATATATGAGTGTATAATTAACTATAATATTCCATAATTGAAAAGTTCGTGAACTACATTAAACCCATTAACTTTCGACAAGGTCTTTCGCGAAGTAATATCATACTGCACAGATGCCAGAAACTTACGTCATTTTAAGAAGATAGAGTGCACTATATCTCATAAACAATTCGACCAAAGAGCTGCGTGTTAATATTATTTTCTTTCGATGTGATCGTTAATTGTGTGTTTACTGATTCATATAAATTTTCATTGGGCGATTCACATAGCTACATTGATTGTTAACGAGAATGTCAATTGTTGTTTCATCGTTGAAATCATCGGAAAACCGTGATGAAGAATAAAGTAGGTTTTTCATTTTTACAAACAATTCTGTTTACACAATATTGTTTCAGGTTTACCGAAATGAAATTGAGCATTACGAATAGTGATTTTAGGGCGCACCAGTTCAGTCATTTTAATCAAATTTGTGCATTCAGAGTGGAGTTGCAGTAATCCAGTGTCGATTTCCAAACAAAATAATGCTTAAAAATATTAGTTTTAAAGGGTAGTAAAAGTAAATATTTACAAAAAAAATTGTTTCAGAGCGAAGAAAGATCCATTTTTTTCAAAGAACTGAGGCTACAAATGTTAAAATCATTAAACAAGCTGAGGGTACAAATGTTAAAAAATAGGGTTCGATTACATTTCTGAAAGGAACATAGACATCTCAACCATCAAGAAACAAATGCGAGATATACGTTACGTTGGTCTTTGCAAGAACTTTGCAAGAACTGCAGTCACTTCACTTTACAGTACATACTTTACTTAAAGCACTATAAGTACAGGTATTCGAATGCATCATTCTGGATCTAACATGGTGTCAAAAATATGACATAGCGCTTGCAAACATAGGAGTCGAGCCGGTGTAATTTAGAGAATTTATCATCAATTGACAATTTATTGATGAAAATGAATATCGTCATTAAACTGTGAATAGTTTCTGAGTCTGGTACGGAAATATTACGATTTGTTTTTGTTTAACTTTTTTAATCGTGTGAATTTGTGCCAAAACTTAACCAAGAAAACTGGAAGTTTGAGTGTCAAGTCAAATTGCGACATAATGAATTACGTACTAAAGTACATAATACAACATTTTGTTTCAATGTAAGGATATGCATTTTGCATATTATTGGGTTTGATTATTATAATTCTGAAGGTAATGAAGCCATCGAAAATGGGTATTACTACTCATTTCTTAATCACATAACTGCTTCACATAGTCCATTCGCTTCATTCGTCGAGAGTACAAATGTAATTCAGTATACGAAGCACATTTTACATCATTCTTTTACTGCACTATTGTTTTATACTATGTGTAGTTATGTCAACACATTATATCCGGTTATAGGTTATGTATTTGTGCATTTCAGCAGGACCTCTATAGGCCTTTGTTAAAAATTGAATTGACAAATATTTAACAATATGATGATTGTTAAAGTTATTTATAAATGTATATAATACACATGCATACATTTGACTACAATTTACAAAAATTATATGTTAACAAAACTGTACAGAAATGTATTCTTCCCTATTTGCCAACAGATAAACGAAAATAAATTTGAAGACATGATAATGAATATTTATTTTTAAACACTAATGTTAACCACGTCAGATAAAAACTCTTTCTTTACTGCGCTTCTTTTATTAACAATAAAGCTAATGTAAAATATTTATTCAAAGCGGTCTCCGGATATGCATACCCTGTATGGGCGCCACCCATCATGGGCGTTAGATCCATCATATTGCCTGCGTATACTTGTATTTATATTTCCTTATTCAGTATCCGTCAAGATCGCACCCTAGAAAAAATAAAAACGAACCATTGATTAATTTTTTAAACCAATTTTGCGAACATTGTTGTGAATACGTCAAGAAGGTTTTGAACGTGAAACAGGTATGTACATTAAGTGCGCACGGTTGATTTTTTACACTTTTAAAATATTTTTAAAACAATGATAACCTCAAAGCAAATTAAAGTAGTGTTACAAAATTAAAGAATATTAAAGTTTTAAAAACTCATTTACTACAAATGAGTACAATACATGGCGCTGGTTTTATGGTTGAATTTTCTCAATTTTAGTACTTCCACAAATAGGACAATATAAAATAAATTCGAATTTTTATGTTCAAAAACTGTTTGAAAGGTTTTAATAACTTTTGCGGGTTAACAATTTGAATCATTAAACTAAAATCATACTTCGTTATTACTCTATTAATTTAATGAAAACACATACTGAAATTTTGCTAGCTCAATTTTTCTGAAACTTTTACTACATTAAATGGTACAAAATGAAATATTTTTCCATTATGTTTCACCATGAAAGTAAAGAATAGACATAAGTGCATCACACTATGAAATGATAAAAGGTACTTTTGTGTGTATGAACCGTATTTCCAACATTATACGGAACATTTTAATTTTTTTCTCCTGAAACATTTATCACATGTCGTAGTGCACACATGAATGAACCCCGGGATTGATTCCCGGCTAGTCACCATCTTAACCTAACTGAAAATTATCACACATTTTCTCCACGTGTAGGGTAGGTAAATGAAATATATGTATTGCACGCATCACGTTCGTATATTCTTGGAATGTTTCAAAAAGTGTATTTGTCACTATGATCTGTGGGCAGCTTCTGATGTTTCTTACCCCCATCAAATCTTCTATGCACCAACGCCTTTCAGTATCGTAGAACTCACATGTTCCGGTGATTCCATCTCCTTCCCACATAAACACAAGTCGAGTTCTTCCTTGCTTACCTTCTTCAAGTACTGTTTAAAATTACCTTATTCTATTAAAATCTCTGTTTGGTTCTTATCCGGGTTGAACAAGCTTTTATTCTTCTCTCTAAATATTACGTGATGTATGTATTTATGAAGTACTCTTCCCTTCTTTGCTGTATCCCATCGGATTAGCAGAGTTTGAATTAACTTCCGTTTGGTTTTCTTAGCAACACCCCTCTCGCTTTTATTGCACTGTTCTCCAACTACTACATTGTATTTCCCTTCAGCCAGTATCGTATGCGAACTTTATGCAGACACACAGATTCTCTATATCCTGTATTATTAAGTGAGAAATAATTTTATGAATTTATTGTGTTTGTTTTGTGTCAAATTTTTATATTTTAGCGAGGTTCAGGCCAATGGGCCAACTAACCACAGGTTTAGACGAAGAAATTGGGTAAAAAAAACGATGGGTTTTCGGAGGCCCTATAATGTGAAATCGACATTGATCTGGAGAAGGTTAGAAAAACCCTTATGAAAACACCACACACATCTTCCAAATGGCGTTCGAACTCGCGTTCTTTTACTCGGCAGTGCGTTGACAGCGAAATGGTTCCACTGCATTTCTCAAAAAACTTCTGGATTCTTTCTTAAGATCATCTTATACGACTTCGATGAAATTCACAAGGTATTTTGGTAAGCAAAAGAAGATATAGCATTGCCTCATTTCTTATTCTTTACTATTTGTAACGTCATAAAAAAGTCTTATATAGATTGCAAAGAATACATAATTTGAAAGTTGACAAAGCGCAGATGAAAGTCAAAGTTTTCTGAATAAAACCAATGATAATTCTTACCAATCTTCAATTGTATATTTATGTCTATAAGTGACTAAACACAAGACGGTAAAAAACACACTCACATTCAATTACACTTTCGATTCTTCGGTGACGAAAAAAATATCTTGGACGACACTGTCAACGCTCAGTCAACATGTTACAGAACTAGTCATGTAATTTTCTTTCGAGAGAATGTAGGTCACCCAGATATTACATAGGGGAGGTTTGAAAATAGATCACCGCAAGATATCGCACCTGAGTGTGTCTTGAAGCCGTTGACTTAAAGACATAGATACTTGCTTTCTTGACCCCGATTAAGAGCAAATTGGGAGATATGCGGCGTATGATTCGGACCCCACCCTTTCCTGAATTAACTACGAGATGGAGTGCAAGCTACATGGGATGGACTGTCATAGGACACCATTTGGGACATCTAAGACTCATGTATTACCGGACAGCAATGCGGTACCATGTCTTACCAAATTTAACCATATTTTGATTGAGATATGTCTGTAAATTTTGTTCCTTGAAATGTGAAAGTTTAATAATTTGTATGTGTCGTGCTGTGAACCTTCCTTCTGCAAATGATCACAACCCGCTTCGTCCTTTTACGTGCAGTGTTGTTTTTTGCTATTTTTATAATTCGAAACTTTTCATAATATTCTTTAAAAATACGATATGCACAGATGATGAATATTTAAAATACCCTTCAACCAAGAGGAAACGAACAAAATATTTTATTGGTTTTTCATTGCTTATTATTTCAAAATTTTATTAAACTTTCTTCGTTCGTAGTTATGTATGTTGAATTCTGCAGAGGAAGGGAAATGACAATTGTCTTTAGTGACGTCAATAAAGAACATGGTGGACATCACAGTGAAGATCTAACGTTTAGGAAGCGAGAGATATTAGTAGAAGTGTACATACAAAAGAATAATCATTACGAACGCAAAATTTTTATTATGCTGTACACTGTTTTTAAATTATTTTATTATTATTATAACGTAATATTCATTTTCCGGTGTTGTCCACTAATGTAAACGTTTAAAATATTATGTATTTTAGACAACCCGATTTTAGAGGTTGTTTGCTTTCCGTTTGAAATCCCCGTTTTTATTCGTGAAATTTAAAATTCTTTGATAAGTGATAGCGAGGCACAAATGACTAAGATGTCTCGTAAATAGATTTGCAATGTTGTTTTTCTTTCAGTTAAAAAGTATAATTCCTACAATTTATTTCACGTATTCTCAATATTTTTTTGTAACAAATACTTTTTTGTAACTACGAATGTACTAGAATGCCCCCTACTGTTACCTTAAAATCTCAAATGCGTTTTTCCTCATAATAAAAAGTGATAATCACCATTACTAGAATTGCGAAAAATCCAAACCTTTCACAATATCAATGAACAACAGTCCAAGGTCATTAATGCCAACGTGACATAGAACACGTTAGGACGATTAGAGATTTATCTTTGAGATGGCGTGACATCGATATATTTATCTGCTTCTTCGATACAAAGATCGAAGCTGCAAAATTCCTCACTTCTTGAGAAAGTCGATTGAAGTGATCGATTATTGGTTAACTGGTATTTGTCGAGTTCTTATTCATAATTTTAAATGTATATTTTGTTGCTGTCACATTACTTACGGGTGAATCCCTGATATCAGTTCTTTTTTATAAGCTGAGTTGCACTTTGTGTCAACTGTAAACTGCCATTTTCACCTTTATTTCTATCCGTATAAATTTCATCATTTCGTTTGTCTAGTTATAAATCATTACGTTATCATCAAAACGTTATCAACGTTATTACTTGTATCCTTCTTTTTTTTATGAATTTTTCAAAAAAAACTATTTTTGTCCCCTCTAAATTTAACAACACCAAAAACGACGATCTCAACACTATAATCGGTCAGTTTCAATTGGTTTTACATTCCACTATCTCACCCCCAACACAAAGTGTATTTATTCCTTATAAAGTGGGATGAATACTTCTCTGGCAATGAGGGTGTCACTTCATTTCATGAGCACCAAAATGATTTATTCAACACCAATATCGGTCGTTTTTTAATTATGTTTACGGGTCCTTCATTCCCATCCACAACCGAGGTATTATAGGGGTATATTATATGCAACGTAAAAACTATTGTAAACTTAGAAAGCATCTGGAACGTTCTTATTCATCCCAATGGCACCGAAACCTATGGTTTGGAATGTAATATCTGACTTATTTTCATTTCTTCCTGTTTAGGGGTGCAAGAAATGCCTTACCCCCTAGGGTTTGTTGTCATTTAATGTCATCTCTTTATCAAGTTTTATTAAAACTGCTCCAAACACACTGGGGACAAATTCATATAACATTCACACCCCCATTTAAAACCCTGTGAGAAACTAGTGTTCCTATGTGATCTCATCTTGTACTTACTTTGGTATTAGAAACATCTCGTTAACCATAAAAATTTGTAATCGATGCATTATTTTTTTTTTGTACATTAGTTTTGAAAACTTTTTGTCCATAAACCCATTTTCAGGTCTTCCCTTCTACTAAAGGATGCTAGCGGAGTGTTTGTTCCTGAGGGCTGAGTTGACTTATACGATATCGCGACTTTACAATCAACTCAGCGACGCCCAAAAGTATAGTCTCGTTACTGACATGTCAGGTTCGATATTTTTGCATGGCATCTCCTTCTCTTGGGGTGCTGGATTTTAAAGGTTATTACGGGCTGATTGTTAACTTTGACTTCATCAAAAATTGTCACTCTTAAAATCAGCGGCCTCGAAAACTACGGTCTCAATTCATATATCCGGAAATTTTTGATTATTTTTACGTTACACTCCTTCTGACACCCAACAAAAGAGGTGTTTTTTCCCTATAGAGGTTAATCGTGTACTTATTTCTTATAGAGTGTGTCACTTCACTTCCGCGTTTCTAATAATATTAATATTAATAATAATAATAATAATAAATTTTTCCATCATATTTACAAAAGGAGATAGTTTTAATTTCTAAGAATTCTGATTAATATCCTGTTGCACGAATAAAATATAATTGTATGTCATTAAAAGTATAATGTGTTTTTTTCACGAGTAAATATCTTTGCTGTCAATATTCACCTATCTATGGCGTCTGCATGGAAATTTACTTTAAGTAATTAGGCTAAATATCAAAACAATATATTATTGGATAACACCGATAAAGAATAACTACCAGACACATTTAAATTAACTTATTTATTAAGAATAACTAAGAAAAAAATTAATTTGTATTCTGATAAAAACAACAACAAAATTTTACTTCTATATAACGCTTGTGTATAAAATGAATACAGATATAAACGTGGTAATATTTGTTGATGCAATAATGATATTTTAAATCAAGACAAATTAATTTATAAATAGTGTACATTATAGAACAATTTATTTTCAATTATTATTTTTAATATATTAACATATTTAACTTATTACCTTCCTTACGTAGCTATCATTAGATGTCTATAACAGTCCAGACCTTAATATTTTACTAATGTTATTGTAGGATTAAATTTCATAAGGACACTGATTGAACAATAAATGTCCTATGTACAAAAGAGATCGTCCAAACAATACTTTTTTCACTTTAGGTGTTCTGAAAGATCTATTTTCCGTACTCCGTGCTTCGTATTGTGCCCGAACTGACCTGCCTTACTCGTGCGCTCTTCAGTACTAACTCAAATTACGATCAGTAAGTCGATCGCTCTCACTCCTAACTCCTACCAACACTTCTACGAGTATTTCAATGTTATAAAAGTCTCTCGTTCTCGTAACTCACTGAGAATAAAAACTTATCAACATTCTGGAGGTAAGCTTTTTAAAGAGTGGAAGATAGGATTCATAGCCATACGCTCTGACCACCAGGGCGGAATGAATTTCCATTGGTTGACAACATCACAAGCGCGTATTTCAAGCCATATTTGAGATGTCTCAGTAAAATGAATCATTTGTTTCTACATTTCTGCTTACGTTGGGTGGGAGAAACGATGAATTATGGGAGGCCATATAATGTGAAACCGTCATTGATTTGAAGGTGAGGAAAACCCCTACTGAAAACCTCAGACACATCTTCCAAGTTGCGTCCAAACCCTTGCTCTTTTACTCAGTAGTGGGTAGAGAGAATAATGCATTAATAAATGAATTTCTGGATTCTTTCTTAATATCAGCTTCAACTACTTCCATGAAATTGACAGAAAAAAGTTATGTTGGTAAACAAAAACAGATAAAATATTGCCTCATTTATTTTTCTTTACATTTTCTAACGTTATATAAAACGTCTTTTATGGATTGCAAAGAATACGAAATTTGATTGCTGACAAACGTAAATGGGAGTCAACGCTTTCTGAATCAAAACGAATGATAATTGTCACCAATCTTCCATTTTATAATTATGTCTATAACTGCCTAAACACCAGACGGTGAAAACACACACACATTCGGTGACGAAAAAAATTACTTGGACGACAAAGTCAATACTCAGTCACCATGTGACGGAAATAGTCATGAAATTTTTTTCCGAAAGAATGTAGGTCACCCAGATATTTTAAAGGGTGGTTTGAAAATAAATCACCGCAAGATATCGCACCAGAGTGTGTTTTAAAGCCGTTGACTTAAAGACATAGATACTTGCATTTCTTGTCCCCGATTAAGAGCAAATTGGGAGATATGCGGCGTATGATTAGGACCCCACCCTTTCCTGAATAAACTACGAGATGAGGTGCAAGCTACATGGGATGGACTGTCATAGGACATCATTTGGGACATCTAAAACTCATGTATTACCGGACAGCAATGCGGTACCATGTCTTACCAAAATTAACCACATTTGGATTGAGTTATGTCTGTAAATTTTGTTCCTTGAAATGTGAAAGTTTAATAATTTGTAAGTGTTGTGCTGTGAACCTTCCTTTTGCAAATGATCACAACCCGCTTCGTCCTTCTGAGTGCAGTGTACTTTTTTGATGATGATTTTATATTACAAAACCGTTCATAATAATTTTTAAAATACGGTATGCAGATATGATGAATATTTAAAACACTCTTCAACCAAGAGGAATCAACAGAGATCGAACAAAATATTTTATTAGTTTTTCATTATTTACTTTTTCAAAATTTTATTAAACATTCTTCGTACGTATTTATGTTTGTCGGCCTTTTTTTAACTTTCGTTATTGGTCTTTCGGTCACTTTGATAAATCCGTTGAGCTTAAATTTTGTAAAAAATAGAAGTTTGCATGACGGAATTTGATTACTGTACAAGTTTACGAATATCTTCCCCAGAAGGGATAAAAAGTAATATTCCAAAATAAACCCAGAATGCCTGGAGTATTTTCAACATAATTTGGCACACGGAATACTATCTAACATCAACCACTGTGGGGAAAGAGAACCCTGGAAACTCTGCAGGGAGACAAGAAGGTTGATACATGTAAATGTACAGGAAGTAAACGACATTAGATAGGAAAATTTGGATTTTTGTTTCGTTGAGGTGGATGAATACCTCCTGAGGGCTTTTTCTAGTAATGTAAATTTTATTCCTAGAAATGTGAAAGTTTAATCAATATGTATATGTGGTTCCCTGTACATGGCTTTTATATTGTAACACAACTAAACCTTCAATTGTCTAAGGGTACTCGGATAAGCCGACAGCACTACAAGGACTAATTTTAATAAAACACAGAAAAATGATAAATGATTTAATTGGTCGCTTCCAGCTAACTACTCTCATCTGAGGGTATTAAATCATTTAACAATGGGTTCGGGCATAAGTGAGCCCTTCATACAAAGTTCCTTGTAAATAAGGAAACGTTCAAAAAATATTGACTTAACTCTACTTATTAACTAACCTTCCTCATGCACCCACACACATTTAAACACCCAAAATTCACACGTGTTATGGACAATTGGTCCTTTCCTACTTTTTTGAAAACAGACATATTATTTACCAATAGTAAAAAAATGAAAAATTTTATTACATGAATCCGAAACATTTAGATAATAGCTTATCATTATGAAGGCCTTGATAAATTTATATAATAGAACAAATGTCCTGAGTCTAGGCCATTGTATTTATCTTCTTTCGTAGCACTTCTTTTTTGTTGTTGTCGCTGCCACTTGATAAAGTCTATTAACGGAACAGCCCCAGTTTCAACATATTACCTTCGTGAAGGGATAGTCAGATCAGTCTAAAACACCCGGGTCAGGAGTCCCTGGTTCGAGTCCGGCAGGTTGTAGAACACCCACAGTTCAGCACCAGTTATAACCCTCTCCGTCGGTCTGCATCAGCGGGTGATAGCCTGCTCCAGTCATCTTTCCTCCGCGATTTCAAAGTCCGTTCACCGACCGGTAGCGCTCTGTGCGACTATGGAAACCCGCACTTGTCACCATAACGAGAGAAGTGTCAAATTATCTCAAACCTGATCTCAGGTTGCCTCTTCAGAACTCTCGGAATCGCTCTTTGAATCCCCAACAAATGCATTGAAGTTGCGAATTCTAACAGTTATTAAGACACATCTTAGGAAGCTTCGAATGTTCAAAAACTCCGACGACGCTGCTGATTTTTTTCAGCTTAAGTCTTGAAAAAAACAAAACTTGTAATGCTCGAAAAATCTCAATGCAAATCTTTTGCGAAAAATCTTTCCGAATGAACGTCTCCAAATGTTAGAAGGTTGCAAAAAATCTCTGAATGAATGTCTCCGAATCAATGAATGTATGTCTCTGAATGAATAGCATAAAAGTCTCTTTGGAGCCTCTCCGCGTCTTCCTTTATCATCTCATCTCCCACTCGGTCCACCCAAAGTTCAGTCACGTGACACCGTTTTCAAAACCCATGTGACCATTTTTATCGAGTCACAACAAATTCCCCCCCTTTCGTAGTTGTACAATTGGTTGAACTTACACCAACTGGTACACGTTTCCAACCAATCGGAACGCTTCTCTCTCTAAAAGTTTCCTCCCTCATAAGTTCTTTCTCGCTCAGCCGACTTTCCCATAATTTTGAATTGTAACGTCTTTTGAAAATCATAACATAGTAAATTTAGAACGTTCTCGAACCTTTACCAGTCATTCCTTTCCTGTTTCCCAACATCTTCTGCGACACTCCCAGCCCCTCGTCGGTACTGTGATCGTAGCCGCCTCCTCATAAACAATTGCCAAGCCCCTCTTCCCACAAGTACGTCGAATGTATTTCCACCCACGTTTTCCGCAGTCTACCACCAAACCATTCTTCTCCTTTTAAACCTCTAAAAGGGAGGCTTCCTTACTCTTCATCCCCCAAACATATGTTCTTTGTCCAGTTCCTTTAAAACCCCATAGCTCTGTTACTAGCGTTTAGCAATTTTCAGTTAGCGTTTACTTAGTGATGCCGACGCTTGCGTCTTAGGAATTCTTTTTGTTTGTCCCCCATCCTACATTCAGCCGAAATCTGCGCGTCTGCTTAGACCACCCTCTACGCAGCCGTACCTACCCTAGATCATAAAATTGGCATCCCTATTCAGCGGTCGTCCAACCCAGCAGTAGTCATAAACACTCAGTTCCGAACTCCCGTCTTTTCGAACATATTTTATTCGTTCTAATTTTGTTATTATATTAATATTAACTAAAAATTATTATATTCTTACAATATAAATATCGCAATCCGCTTTATTCTTATAAATATAGCGTACTCTTCATAACGTTGATTCTATGATACAAAAACCATTTATTGCACTTAAAAAAATAATTTTACTGTATTTTTATTATAATTCTGTATTTCATGTCTTTTTGTGTACTTTGTATTGATTGACTTTAAAAGAAATTTGTTGAAGACTCAAAAACATTTGACTGCTTGCATGTCAGAACAAGGTTTGTGCAGACTTTGAAATCAGGGTTTAAGAGATAAGTTCCCCCGAACAGGTGAACTGAGATAAGCCACACCTTGAAATTTCTCTTCATTGCAATTGAATCTTCACTCAATCCTTCGTTTTAAACGCAGAAGATTTGTTCTTTCTTTTTGTGCTTCAGCTGTTCTCTCATGTATTTGTAAATGTAAGTCCTTTTGATAATTTAATACTTTTTTAGTAGGTGTCGTGAAGAAATCGCACTTTGAGGAATTAAGGCCAGAACTTTATAGAGTCAACAGTACCTACCTACCCCTCAATCTAAGACGAGCAGCTGCTAATGTCTGTTTCTCGGACCAAGTATTAAAATGACTAATTATTTTAATCCTTTCCAGAAACATTTTGACAGAGAGCTTATCATCCCCCAAAAAAGGTCGGAATAAGCATAACGTTACTCGAAAACCCCTGCGTCGGCGTACCCAAATTACTTGGACTAGGTTTCCCTTCCGGCGAAACCGAATCCTCCGATCTCTCATTTTCTAACACATTCACCGTATGTCCCCAATCTATCATTTTCCCGTCACCTACTCCTAATTCCCAAGCGAATGGAAAATCCATATTGATATATTTCACTTCCTCAACCCAATAATGTACTATCCCGAATCACCTCTGCACAAATGTTAATTCTCGAAAATCCAAAAAAAAGTCAAACAATAAAAATAACAAAAACCACAAAAACCCAACACACAGTACATTGTAACGTATGTTAATTCCCCGAAATAATCCCTTTTTTTAATAAAAATTAAACAAATCAAACCCTTATCATCCATAACCTAATGTACATTATCGAACTGATTCCTCGTACATATACAAAGGAAGAGAGAGAAAAATTGACCTCGTGCCGTCTTGTCAACGCGCAGAAGTACCCAACTCTCGCACGCGCACGGTATTTCCTGCTGAGAACTGTTTGGACACAGGAATGTGGGTCGGTAACCTACTATTCCGTTCCTGACCTAGTTTCGTGTCGCTTGACTCCGACTAGCGCTTTTCATCACTGATTATTATTCTAAACACGAAATAATTCCTCAATAAATGTCTCTACGTTTAACATAATCTGTTTTTTATCATTATTGTTTCGAAATGATCATGCAGGTAACAGATTAAGTACATCTGAGTCGATCAACCGGCTCTTGCGTGCAGGTGCGCCACACGCTTGCGCAGTTCGGCAGAATTGACGTTCCCACCTTGAAGATATTGTAAAATATTCTTCAGTAAGCTGTTGTCCAGCGGTGGGCAACAGTGAATCATATCACAGATGCAACTCCCTCGCAAAAGGGTAGTTCAAACTCACGCCACCAGGGCGCGCCAGTGACCGGCTGAAACTTATTAGTTCTTGAAGGAAATATTTCAGAATTTCGGCGTCAGAGAGCGCGGCGGTAGCTCGACCTTGACCGTCGAATAATATGGTATTCATTTGTTTCTTTTTTATTGTATATTTTTAGGGCTGCCTTTTGTACGAGCAACGAGATGAAGAAGAAAAAATACTTATTGTATCGTATATAATTTGTTTCATGCTCATTTTTTTCATATTGAAACATTTATTTAACATTCACATTATAAATTGTGTGAATTATTTCTTGATTGAACTTATTATTGGCGATGCAATTAAAATTCTTCACGACAATGAAATCTTGTTTTTTATAAGCTCCAATGAGATTAATTCTGCTTCAACTATAGGTGTATTTTTTATTGAAGTAATCTTCTTTGCATTCACTCTTGTGAAAACGCTGTTCCTAGGATCCTGCTTCCAGTCCCAGATGTCTTCTGACTGAATCTTCTGGCAGGATTTTGTGTTTTGTGTTATACAATTATTAACATGACCACCAACTAATACCGTTAAAAACAAAATAATAAGAATTCCCCCTCTTACTCGTTATTTTAACAAAATACATATTCATCATGAATTCACAATTACAAAACATTACCAAAACCCAACCCCAAAACCATCAAAAACCCAAAACAGAAAAAGAAAAAATTATTGCTCACTCGCCTCACAGCAAAACACAGGAGAAAACTTTAAAAAAATTCTGTGACATTCATTTGACTTGATTTTTAATTTCCTGTTGCAATATCTGTATCTGTTCATATGACAACTCATATATGGATCTCGCGACCCGATGATACGCAACACCACTGCGACCCACAGACATAATCTGCGACCCACAGACGGTCCCAGGTGTAAACCGTGCTGGGTAAAGTCCTTGGCAGTCAGGTGTGGTTGCAAATCAAAAAATGTGACTTTTGTGTCTACCAGGTGATGTTTTTGGGAGATGTTTGCCAGATTAATTTCGTGGTTTATTTGTGGAACGTTGGAACTTGGAGGCATGCTAGAGATTATTATGTTTGTGTGCTAAGAGGTCATTTTTAGATTTTGTAGATATTCAGACGCGTTGGAATGACCACCCAAGTTAATATTGTTGTGCCCACCTTTGATGATTACTGTGTCCCGCTCAGTGAGTTTCTAGTGTAAGTGTCCTGTTCTCGAATAACTTCAGCAAAACGAGCGTTTTGCTTAAAGAAACCGGAGACTGAGTACTGAAAGATTTGGAACTATAGTTTGGACTAAGAAGTGGAAGACTGAAAACATTTATTCCACGGACTTACAAAAGATATCAAACTGTTCAGAATTTTATCTTCTACTAATTTGGTTCTAAATATTTTGTTTATGAACCAATGTGTCCGAGATATTTAGGGAAAAAGTTGTGTTCTGAAATATTATTAAATACGG
>NNCF01127173.1:0-17991 GCA_002313205.1 Laupala kohalensis
AAAAATAGGATATGAACAGAGACGAAACAAGAAGGAGTGGTTCGATGAGGAATGTGAGTCAGTAGTCACCAAAAGAAAGAAAATTCTCATTGAATTTTTAGCAGACCTACAAGGGCAAGTAAACGAGCTCTGGACTCGTGTAACAGGGTATTCAATAAAGTGTGCCGGAAGAAGAAAACAAAATGGGCACGAAATAGAATGACAGAAATAGAAAGAAACTTCAAGATTGCTAGACCGTCAAAAGCTTACAAATGGATAAAATCTCTCAAAATATGGAATCCATGCACGATCTGACATCATTAGAAACCACGATGGTAGTGGCAAGGAAATTGTGAGGAACAGGTGTGCTGGTCACTTCGAAGAACTTCTCAACCACGGTAGAATAGACGGGCTAGATCCACAAGATGGAAAACCAGCATTAGATGTCGATAGTAAATTTTAGCTATTGCAACGGGTTATTTTAAGTTTTGAATTATGTTTTTTACGCAATTTTTGTTGTCATTCATTACTCCTCTATAAATGTGCCATCCACTATGGTTTGTTTTCTTCCCCTCCCTGCTGCCGCAGCATTTGCCGGTTCTGATCGCTTTCTTAAATATCGCTTATTTTTGCTTTGTTTTCGCCAGTTTTGATCACATAAAAGGAATTCCTCTTTTCAGGAAGGAAACACCAACAATACCCTGACACCAGTCAGTTGTCTGGAAACAAGAGGTTAGCTACTAAGTAACGCGTTAACATGTGGAGACTGGAAGGAAATAAACAGAATGTATCTTCACACAGGATAATTATTCATAATTCTTGTCGGGGAGGATCTCTGGATTTGCTTCGCAAGCCTCAGCACGTAGGCTTGCTTCGCAGTGAGATTTCCTCCTCTCCAAAATAAAATGTTTTAAAAGGTGTTCAATTGGAACAAGATTTATTTCCGCCTTGTGACATAAAAAACAAAGAACTGTACCAGACGACGGGACCAGACGTAGAAAGTTCGGTGCGTATAACTCACTGCTGACTTCTGGCGAGTCGGTGGTCGGAGACGTCGTTCTGGTTCTTGTGGCGGTAGAATAGGCTTCGTCAGCATAGGGATATTCCGTTGAGCCGTGCTTGGTGTTGAAATATCCAGTAATTCTTGCTTGAAGCGTGATATGACGAGAAGTCTGTTAACTGNGTAGGGATATTCCGTTGAGCCGTACTTGGTGTTGAAATATCCAGTAATTCTTGCTTGAAGAGGCCGGGCGGTGATATGACGAGAACTCTGTTCACTGCCGGTCCGTTGGAAGAAGTATGGAGTTGTGATTAGGTTTCTGGTTTGAATTAATCGGGCGAAGGCGTAGCGATTCTGTTCGCGGCCGATTAATAGACAGAAGTCAGTTGCATTCACGTTTGAGGAGATCGTGCGGTGAGCGACCTGTTCTCAGCTAATGCATGGACAGAAGTGATTTGTAATTAATGTTGGTTGCCACGGGTAGGGGCATAACACTGTGTTGAGATTCGTTTATTTATAGATAAACGAAGGTTTCAGTTTGCACGCGGCACGCGTGGGCATCAAAGAGTTTCTCGTTACTCATAATGTTAGGATTCTTTGACGTCTTCCAGTTAACAGCATGGCGTAGTCGTCGGCTCCATGTATGTAATGTTACATGGGGGAGATTCATCGATACGTATCAAGTATGTATAAAGTATATGTAGGAAATGTGTTCCTATACTTCTAATAAGACAAGAGGAGTAGAAGAGAAAGAGAAATTTCTACGAATTCAAATACCTTGATTGGTGAATTCCTCATTATTCTATGTTGTTCTGTCAAATGGGAAAGGAATTACTATCGTACGACAAACGAACGAAGATAATTAGGGAACAATAAATGAACGAAGGATAAAAAAGTATACAAAACCAAAACGAAAAGAGACCTAAAGAAAGAGCAAGTGAATAAAATATAGGAGGGAGGAAAGGATTAGATCCTTAAAGAAGTATAGTCAAATGATTTTTAAAGAAGGCATTCTTTGCTATGACTTTTGATTGAACCACAAAAAGGAACCAAAAATATCGATTTATAAGACCTTAATGGAGAAATAACTCGAAATAATTTCGTTAAAAGAATGCAACAGAAATGCAAATTTTCAAACAAAATAAGACCTGGAAAATTTGACATATATAGGTTACAAAATTTAAATGAAGCAGTTCTTTGAAAAATTCTCGCTGATAATAGGCACGATAGACATTAGAAACCGCATAAAGAACTAACCGATGAAATGGATGTGAAATAGATTGGAATTTTCGAAATAGTTCGTTTTTCAGATATTATAAGCATTGAAGAAGATCTTTTAAAATAATGTTGCATATTACGATCCAGGAAGAACTGCGTGCAAAAAAGAAGACATCGTATTCAAATTTAAAGAAGAGGATGGATATTTATTTAACTCACCATTGAGATTTGGTTTGTTCATCGGCATACTGTCGTCAATGAAATGTGTTTGGATTTATGTATATTGTCAACCACGATGAAATAACTGGCGAATTGCAAAGGGGAGAAACCTTTCGAATATTTTGTTGAAAATTTGTGTGTTTAGCATTGCAAGCCAAGAAAAACTTACGGAACAAAGATTCAAATAAAAGCATCCAAATATGAATAATCCCTATATTTCGAATTCATCAATTCTTTAGATATTATGAACATTGGAGAATTTCTGCTAAAAGAATGTTGCATATTATGATCCCGGAAATACAATATGCAAAAAATGAGATATTGTTTAGTAAATTATGGACATTTATTTGATTCAACATCCGGATTTGGTTTGTTCTTCAACATATTGCCTCGCATGAAATATGTTTGGAGTTATGTATATAGTCAACCACGATGAAATAACTGGAAAAATTGCAATCCGAAAAGTTCTGTCAAGTAACTTGTTGATCATATGTATTTCCAGTATCTTCGAAAAAAGTAACAAAATTCAAACGTTCTGTAACAAAACACACAAAGAACACTGGATAGAATAAAGGAACCATTCGCGATTTACAAGGGAAAGCAAGATACGAACTAAATATCAGGGAAGAATAATGTAAAGAGAAGAGAACCAACGACACTGATTAATTGAACAGGAACCCAGCGGAGAGTACAGCAATATAACTTATAATGGGACAAGATGAGAAGAAGAGAAAGAAGTAGTACAATATTTTTAAGTTCAATGAGCGTGATTTATGAATTCTTCCCTAAGTTGTGTTGCTCCATCTTCTGGAAAAGAAGCTCTAATAACGACAAACATATGAAGACAATTAGGAACAATGAGTGTGGGTATGATAAGAGTGGGTATAAGATAAGTGGGTATAATAAGAACACAAAACGAAGAGGGACCTAAAAAAAGAACAGGGGAAAATCTGGAAAGAATTTGATCTATTACAAATGCAATGAAAGTATATTTATGGAAAATATTCTTGGTTATGACTAGTGATTGAAATAAACTAGAAACAACAAATTTCGATTTGGAGAATCTTAACCGAAAAATTCTGTGAAACAAATTAGTGAATGGAATACCATAAAGTTCCGAAAATTTTCAACCAAGATAAATAGATAGAATATAGAAAATTTGCAAATTTTAGATTATAAATTTCAGGATGAAGTTTCTTAAAAAAATCTCGTGGATAGTAACTATGATGGTTACTGTAAACAGCAGGAAGAATTAACCACAGAGAAAGATTTGAAACATGGTATGTAAAAATGGAATGGGATGTACGAGGAACTTGGAAGAACTTCGGCTAAAGGTAGGTTGCATATTATGATCGAGAAAGTACTAAATGCGAATAATTCATTGTTTAGGAAATGAATGAAACAGATGCATGCATATTGAGTTAACTCAACATTTGTATTTTGTGTGATTTTCAGCGTAATATCATACATGAAATGCTTTTGAAATTATGTATATTGTCAACTATGATAAAATAACTGGCAAAATGAAATCCGGACCGCTCATTGGAAAATTTTGTTGATATTATGTATTGTGTTTTGGATGCCACGAGAAACGCACGGTATTAATAGGTTTGATTAATTGTATCCTTATGGTAAATCTTAATGTTTGGAATGGATTTGTTATTCAGATATGATAAATCTTAAATAACTTCGGATAAATTCTACATGCAAAAAAAAAAAAAAGAAATCCTCTACAATATGAATGAGAAGGATGTATATTTATTTAACTCAAGATTCAGATTTGGTATGTTCTTCAACTCAGTGTCAGGCATGAAAAGTTTTTGGAATGGTGGAAATAAACTAAGGAGATGAATAAACTGTCAAATTGCAATGTAAAACGTTCTTGTTGGTAACATGTGTGTTTCGCGTTGAAAACAAGGAAAGTGTATTGTAATCTACTTACAAAAGGAGGGACTTTATTATAAAATGCGTGTTAAGAACGTTTTGGAAACTCAAAAATGGGAAATTTAATTTTTGGAATTTTTTAAACCAGAACTATTTCGTAATATTTGCATGTTATAGGTTATGAACAAAAAATATTTATGTGTAAAACTACAAAAACATGGGCTTCATAAAAGACACAAAGAAATATGTATTTGGTAAACTATTTTCTTTGAACTGTTATTTCCTTCGGATCAAATGTGTACCTGGAATATGGCGAGCTCTTTAGATGGTTAGCCAAGGAAAACTAAGCAGAAAAACAGACTTCGATTACAAATGGGTTGCAAGAATAGATACTTATGCAAGTGAATATTGCGATTTGTCATGTTTTTCGGTATATTGTGATGAATGAAAAGTATCTGGGATAATACAAATTGTCAACCGAGATGAAAAGGATTGATAAAATGTATGGGATATGAAATGAATGAGATGAAAGCTTATAAGAATGAGATGAAGATAAACGACGACTGCGGTTACTGAGATGACTGCAATTAAATCTAAAGTGGATATCGGGATATTAAGTTCTTTAAGCGAAGATTAATGAATACAAGTGTGTGCTTTTAATTTGATTGAAGCAAAAACACCGAGGGACAATGATCTTAAAATTGCTGGAAAATGAAGACTATATAAACAGGTCATTCAAATACTCTTAGCTGACAGGATAATTATGACATTTCAGAATGGATATTGAATAATAATGATGGCGAAACGGGAACAAAACCAGAGTAAAGGGAGGTAAAAACGATACAAATAAGTAGTACAGAAAATGATATTTGAGAAATCTTAAACAATTCTTCTTCGAAAAAAGAGGTTAAGAGGAGACGAATGAGGAAATGGGGATGAAGCAAATAAACTTTGAAAATGAAATTTTGGAAATAGAAATTAATTTGATGCATCAATTATTATGAAATTTAATAAAACAAATATTGTGAAAGTAATAGGTTAGTTTTGCGATAAATAACAGCGATATATTTAGGCATTAATTCCAAGATTGTTAAATGATGTCACAACTATTATCATATTTTTGTGAGAAAAATGTAAATAATAAACAAGTAAACTAATAAAGAATTTTTTGTGTATATTCACTCTTTTTTGTTACTCCAGTTCTTTTGTTATTAATTTTATATCTTTAAAAATTGGAATAGATATTAAGATATTAATTCTTCGTGAAGTCAATTACGAATTATTGATATCTTACATGTTATTATTCCAAATCTTTTATTTTCTAAGAATATAAGTGTTTCCTATTTTGTTGTTGCAGTAAAGGAAATCGTTGTTTAAGATTCTTTCGGAATCTACCGTATGTACAGGATACCCATTTAACGCGACTGTAGATGTAGAAATTCTTCTCTCACCGTTTACAACTTAAGATAAAAATTGACATGTATTTTCGGTTTCCATTTTCGTTCTCATGTTGGAGTACGACTGTTTCCGAACATTCGTTGATTTTTCAACTTTGTTTGTTTTGTAATAATGCAATCGTACAATTCGTTATGCGTATTGCAGAGGCACTTGTATGACTGTACTGTAGACCGTGCTAAAATGTTTCCTGGGTTGGAGAATTTTACGCTTTTTTACGAAATTTGGTTTTAGGCATGGTGACGTTAAGAATATCCAATAGAAAATCAATGAGTAAAATATTGCAGATTATGGATAGTACAAAATGTAAATATTTTTTAAGTATTAAAATGGCTCCAATATTGTTTTATTTTAGTTCAATACAATCTATTACACATCGCACTCTTCACAAATATAGGTATGTGTATATACTTACCAGAGATTTTCCAATTTTGCAATATCAAATTCTAATGAAGGTACTTCGAAATACTTGCACACTTTCTTAAATTGTCTTATATTACAGGCCATATATAACAAAATATAATTTACGGTGTTTTTTTACAGATATTACAATATTAGGTCGCAGGCTGTCTGCGCTGAGAGCAAAATCTATTGAAATTCATTCATTTATCGTTAAATTCAGTGTTTCATGACGATGTATTTTTTTTTTGTGGGGCTTTACGGCTCGTCGACATCTAAGTCATTAGAGCCCTAAAATTCTGTACAGGTAGGGAAAAAGCAGTTACGCACTAAGGACAGCCAACATGACTCTCCCCGCGTGTGGAAGAGTCAACCGAATATCTCAACCATACCCAATAAAAACCCTCCTGAATTACAACTCAAAACTCAAATATCAACATATCTCATTTTTTAAGAAAAGAAGAAAAAGAAAAAGGAAAATGAATGACACCCTTACGTCGGGATCGAAAAGAACAAGAGGTGACCATGGAAGGTCAGGAAACAGAAAGGAAGGAACCGCCACAAATAAGTGGAAGTAATGCCAGACTCAGCTCGGAGCCCCGTGTTTGCTAAACACGTACTTACTAGATGTATGTCCCCTGGGGGGCTGATGTAATCAATCAAAGACTTAATTATTAGCTTGAAAAATTTCTCCTCTATTATTTTGCAGATAAATCACATTCCGGAATGAATGCTCGTAACTCAGAAATACATTGTCAATGGTATTTATCTTTAAGTTAACGCTTTTTTACGAAAATAATTTACATCATTTTGTTTTCACTTTCATTCTTGTAGGGTAGAATAAATTCGGTGACAGCAATAACTGATTTCAAACCGAAAGAAAGTGTTAATAGAGATTTAAGTTTTAAAAATGTATTTGAATTTTTTTTGCTCGTCATTAATATTTGGATGGTATTTTTATGTCATAATTACTAAACTTTAAACACTGAAATTCTTTTGTTCTCGGCGTAATCTAAGAGCTACCATTGAATTCGACTCTTTCTTTCCCTCGCATCGGAATAACCTCGACGAGGTCGCGTTGCGTTGGAACGGAGCATGTACTTTATTCTCGTCAAACTGACACTCGCTGTCGGAACCATCCGTTCATTACATTTTTCCTTAAAGTAGTTTGAAGAATAGAGTCTTGATTGCTTTTCTTTCTACTTTTATGCGAATTTAATTTATCAAATACCCTACATCCATTGTCACGTGAGTAGTGGAAATAAACGTTAAAATTGACTAGCAATATTTTAATGCTTAAAAATGTTTAACTAAGCGAATTAAAATTCGAGCTTTGTACAAATAAACAAGAGTGATATTTATTACTCCGAAAATCTTGAAGATTATTGTTGGAACACAAGTGGGTTGCCATGTCGTTCATTCCACCGAATCATTCATTTTGGAATTCCTATAACATTCACCACAGACGATAGTATATGGCTTAGAGAGCTCACGAGTCTTAAGAAAAACATGTACATTTCTCTCGTTAGTGAGGAGACAATTACGTATTTTCTTCGATATTTTTTCCAGTATTAGAATTATTAACAGTTATTTTTCAACATTGACTTCACATTTTCATAAGAATTATATTTTTTTCAACATTTGGGATGATTAAAATACATTTCTTTTGATAATGCACAGGAAAGGTTTTCTTCAAAATATCGGAAAAATAATTTTATATTCTTACTTTTACACCAATTTTAAAACCATTTTTGTATTATTTAAATATTGACAAAAGGAGCAAAAATAAAATATTCAAAATTATTTTATTTTTTAGTGAATAATTTATAAATTACTTCAAAACACTCAAAGTAACTAAGTAATCTTAACGAAACTGAATTAAAAAATGTTATTAATACAAAAATGTTTGTCATAACCTTCAGTAGAAAGAGTAGTCTTAATGAACATTCCAGTTAAAAATTTGATATCTAGAATAACAGCTAAGTGATGGACACTCATTGTATTCATTTTCTGCCGCATGTATTTTACGGCATTGTAAAATGTTATATCCCGAAATCGATTAGTATTGGATAATTCCAAGAACCGTGATTAGTTTTTCATGATTTACTCCTCAAAATCCCCAGAGTTATTTCGAAATGGAAATCCCATACTTCGTGAATCGCCCGCCTTTTTTATCATTTGCGTTGTAGTCCATATACTTTTTATTGGTTTCCGAATCCTGGCTGAAGTCCACTTCGAAATCCATTTATACGACTTATTGCATTGTAACTTTCAAAACAATAAGCAATTAGGGAAAAGGAATTTTAGTATGCAAATGATATGAAGCTCTATGCACTTGTGAGGTGCATAGTGGGTGGATTTTCTATTCGCATTTGCTTTCGCTTGCATATGACATCCGTTTTGCTTTTGTGGACCGTAATCACAATTGATCTACCATCCGAGGGAGATTAAGCACAATCCTTTGTTCTCCAGTGAGAGCGGGTTTGCGAAGGGCATTCTCACAATCTCATAGAGCCAGTTAATTCAATGGTTTTACGGGACTCTGAACTATGGTGAAATCCGTAGTGTAATAGTACAGGTAGTTTCCAAGTCACGATTGTCATGTCTTTTCTTTCATTTATATCTCCCCTTCATTAATTTATTGTTTATAATATCAATATATTTTAATAAGTGATGTGCCACCTTAAAACATTTTCGTAAATGTGCCACCTTAAAACATTTTAAATTATTCAGAAACACTTTTCACTTTATAACATGATGAACAAAGATATTCAAATGGGCAACTATTATCTATGGTATCATATTCATGACTAGTTGAAGTGGAAATTTCTCATCAAAACTATATGTTGAAAATTTAGTTGTTAATTTGAATAATCCTATTACCAAGCATATATTAGAAAAAATGTGACTTTGATTGTTAATACTGAAATACAGATCTAGAACTATAGCGGTAGATATCGACTAGAAGCTAATATCTTACTATTCCAATTTGAATGGAGAATTTCTTTCACTTTATTATATATTAAACCTGTGATATAATTTGTTACACGGCTCAATTCTAAGTCTTCATATAACTTCTATTATTAGTTGTTAGTAATAACTACTGCTGTTAGTTACTTACTACCAAATATCAAGTTAAGGATATTTCAACTAGGTAATTTACTTGAAAATAATTAGTTTGAGAACTTAATGCACTCATTAACGAAATTACTCCTGATATTTTATTTTATAAAAAAAAACAATGTTGGTTAAAGAAATGTTTATAAAAAATCACCTACATGCATCTAATATTCCTTCACATCATAGTTTTAGTGTAGAAAAATGAAAAGTTTTGAGCGAAGTCTTGACAACTAAATATGTAACGATGATATTTCTCAGAATAATTAATATGCTTCTTTTTATAGTGTTCTTTAAAATAACAAGTTTCGAAGCATTTTTCAAACTTAGAAATTGCAATACATTTACTGACGTGAAGATATTGTGACTTGAGAACCTCTCGTTTACTGATGTACAATGTAATTTCATATTTTATTACATGAAAATTTGTATTTGAATGATAGTTACTTTGGTAAAAGCCGATTTAAAAACTGATTTCACTTTAAATTGTTTTCCATGAAAACAATGTCACCCTGTGTACGGGAAACATATCACACTGAACCTCCAGATAGAATTACATTTTATATCATCCGTTATTTCATATAAAACTTTGATGAAATGTTTGGAAGAACGTATGAGAGTAGACTATTAGAGAGTCACTACTCTTCATCCACTTCAATTAGAATTTGCTTCGTTTTGAATTTAGGGAGCAATTCATGAATGATATAAGTGTTCCAAATATATAAACTGTCTATTTAGTTTAATCCATTTAACGGAAAAGTACTCTGGAATTGATCTCTCGCGAAATTTTAGAATTAAAAATTAATTCCTGTTGTATATTTTTATTAAAAGTTTCGGTTTATATATAACTAAAATTCTTTCATTGAATTTCCAACTTGACATTCTAGTTTTATTAATTATCAGCATGGACCAGCATTCGAATCCAATTTTTTATCGCTTCTTTTATTTTAAATCGACTCTTAACCTGTNATTTTACAGTTGAAAAACTTATTGCCAGACAGCGACTTTTGTAAGCTCTTGATAATATTACATTTTTTGTTATTCATTTATTTTTCATTTTATTTTATTGATCCACTTTGTGTGCTGGGTGTTTCTTCATTCTCGCTTCACTCCATCATTGTTGGGTTTCACACCCGAACACCCTTTTGTTGCGTGTAAGCCAGGTTCCAAGAATGGGTATCTCAAAGGTATCGAAACCACGCACCGTTGTTATCCGCAATTTAGTGCTCTCTTAGGTAAAAACCAAAATGATTTACTAATTTTAACGTAAAGTGTTCCAGGTACATATAAAACTAGGATTGTGATCTATTGAACTAAACCATGAAACAATTCTTTTAAGGTTTGAGAGTATTTAATATCAATAAATTGTGTTAGAAAGAGAGGTGCTTGCCTTTTTTTAATATTGATTTCTCTAGCACATATTGATTTAACTGTTATAATATTTTATTAATTTTCTTCTTGAACTTTAACCTCAAACAATAAGACCTGTGCCATGTCTATCAGGAATCATAGTGGAATAATACAAGGTGTGCCATTGTGCACCGAGGTGGAGGGGACATTGACCAGTCAATGAAACACCAGACATTTTTGAGAGGGAACTTAAAGGTACTGTACAGATTTGTGCAATATGTTTGACTCTTGTAGGCGTGTCTTACATATGATTGGCTTGCACTGTGCATGCTTGAGACGATCGCACCTCTCTCATCCCGTTATGATCGCGAAGTTCTGTTTTTCATTGTACAATTTCAACTACGGATCAGAGTAATAAATAATCTCATGAAACAAAATACCTCTCGTTATTATCGAAATTAAAACGATAGGTGTCACATTTGACACAGCCGTCATTAAAAGGCTAATCCAATGTGTAGCTGTTTTTGACTGTAATAATTTTATAATGAACTGGGAGGTCATATTTAGATTATTCGTAGTTACAGCTAAATCTGCTCCTAGTTAAATTATTCTCTTCTCTACAAAACTATCTCGTCGATGAAAATATATCCAGAAGTGGCTGTTCTGAATTCTGTAAGTGGTAGTTAGTAAAAGTACTCGTTCCCAAATTACTGAGAGCAGGAGAGCGTATGTTTCATGCCCCAATCGGTTGGACCGTGTGAGGGTTTCAACAGGGAGTTCCCTCACTTTCTCCCGACTAATATCCAGACGAATTTCGATACCTTACACTCTCATCTTAGCATCTTTCCTTACGAATTCATAGGAAGGAGGAATCTCACGCCATATTATCAATTAAATGCGAAAGCATCTTAAGATTTTGGCTGCGCTTCAGATTACGTGACTTACTCGTGAAAGAAAAATACCATTCGATTGATTTAGGCATTATGTGATGTTCATCTGAACAAAGCGTTAGCAAACTATTGTATACGAAGTTATCGACAAAACAAGCGATCTCGCGTAACGTAACTTTCAGCAATATCGATCGTAAAAAGATAAAATAAATTATTTGATCATGAAATGATTTTCTGGAGAGAACGCAGGAGAACGAAGAAAAACAAAGAATAACAAAATTATCACAAAAACTAAGCGACCTCACAGTAAAGTATATGATACGCCCGAAACCCGAATTCGACCATTGGATGGAAAAAACGACGATATTGGCAGATGCACTTTTATCAAAACTAGTTTTGAAGATCAGATCTAGCATTGATCACATTCACAATAATTAAGTTTCGATCAACTTAAGGGGGGGATGCTATTTTAAAGTCCTCGATCAACCCTACGGAAGGGGATGCTATTTTAAAGTTACAGAAAATGATATAGAAGTGACCAATTCTCAATTTTCGTCATCGCTGAGTTCTGATATAACGTAAATCAAAATTCTGTGCAATGCTACTCTCATATATTCAGAGTTATATATTTTGTGTAATGACATTCTGATATAGTGTAAATCAAAATTCAGCAGTAGGTAGACATTCGTAGCATCCCCTGGGAATGGAGTAGGAAGAGGATGAAATTTAAAAATAAGCGAAAGCGACCGATATTGGCGTTGAATACATTACTTTCGGGGTCACTGAAATGAAGTGACATCACACATTATGCGTAAGTCCATTATCATCCCCTGTTCACCCCATCAACCCTAGGGAAGGAGATATGTAAAAATGAGCGAAAATGAGAAATTCACAGTTTTTGGCGTCGCTGAGATGAAAGGTGTNAATGATATAGAAGTGACCAAATCTCAATTTTCGTCATCGCTGAGTTCTGATATAACGTAAATCAAAATTCTGTGCAATGCTACTCTCATATATTCAGAGTTATATATTTTGTGTAATGACATTCTGATATAGTGTAAATCAAAATTCAGCAGTAGGTAGACATTCGTAGCATCCCCTGGGAATGGAGTAGGAAGAGGATGAAATTTAAAAATAAGCGAAAGCGACCGATATTGGCGTTGAATACATTACTTTCGGGGTCACTGAAATGAAGTGACATCACACATTATGCGTAAGTCCATTATCATCCCCTGTTCACCCCATCAACCCTAGGGAAGGAGATATGTAAAAATGAGCGAAAATGAGAAATTCACAGTTTTTGGCGTCGCTGAGATGAAAGGTGTCATCTCTCATATCGTTTAAGTCTTAATTCAGTCCCCATGGATATGACACCCTCCTGTATCCCGTGTAGGGATAGGAAATGAAATTAAACGAAAAAACAATTGAAAAGGGCTCATTTGCTTCAAACAAATAGTTTTAAGAGTAGCTGAGGTGGATAAATGATCAGCCAATGCTGTTTAAATAACATGGAGGTACGGTACCTTTGGAGCCGAGTGTGGGAAGGGCGGGAGGTAAAAGTTGTGCGAAATGACCTGAATTAGAGTCAAATCCATCGTCTCCGTATTTGCAGTAATGAATTATTAAAATCAAAGGGAAGGTGGAAATGATATTAAAAGTAAAAATTATCTAAAATGATAGTTGGAAGTGTCGAGTTTGTAATATTCACGGGAGATATAAGAATTTTAGCGGGAGTACATTCATACCTACATACGTAATAATTGTTTCATTAAGGAGTAAGACAAGTTAGGGATTGGTACATTCAAAACTGAGAATCGTTATCGTGCACATGGTCAGTTTTTTATTTTACTATCTCAAATTAATAGGCATTATTTTTTATTCATAAGCATATTATATCTCTTGTGGATTAATGGTGAACTTATTGGGGTAGTTCTTATCCATCTCTTTGGTTCCAAAATTATAATTTACAATCAAATATTTTTTTCAATTACTTTTACATGCCACCCCTTTCCCTTCCCGTCCCTGGAAATGCCGGGGTTGTCTTATCTCCACGATGCTTATTGTCAGATAGTCATCTGCGTACCAAGTTTCGTTCAAATTGCTCCTAGCATTCTGGAGTTATGGATGCTCACATTCATACTCCCATTTCAACCCGCTTACGGATAGATTTTCGTAAAATTGTCCCATAATCATCTAGTCATACAAGCTACACATGTCTGTAAAATTACAGCTCGATTGGCAACTTGGACGTGGCTGAAAAATAAAATTACGAATTTGGAAACAGAAGGACAACATAAATACATAAATACCTCCATTTCACTTTCGTAGGGTAGATTTTCCTAAAATGGTACCATAATCTATTGCCATGCAAGCTACACACACGCGCACACATTCATCAAACGGACCAAGTAAAATAAAAGCTTGTAATATACTCGGGATGAATACTTTTATACCAATCCGATCATAAAAACACTCAAAAGAGCGTAATTACCATTTTACTTTATGTCTCTTCTTCGAAAATAACAATTGATCTCTACTAAATACTAAAAAAAAAAAAAATTGGCATCAAGTATAAGAAGTTTTATTATTGCTGAGAGGACAAAACTAGTTTTGCGTGATTCTCTTTTGCCAGAATTAGTATTGAGTACTTTGAAAACGCTCAAAACTAGTTCTGGCAAAATTGTATCTGCCAAAACTGGTTTTTGTCGTCCAATGGCCGAATTCGGGTTTTGTGCGTGACATATAGACTCTAAAAATCACTCTCGAAAGAAAATATTACATAATTATTTCACACACTATTCTCAAATTAGGGTTTTTAAAACAAACAAGTTGTAGATGTAGTTTACACTTTAACTGATAGCTAATGTAGTATTGCACAGACAAAATTTCTTTTATTAATAGACACGTTCTCTTTCCAATATACTTTTAAACAAATTAATTGTCTATCAATTTCACACTTTTATCAATACCTAACATTGTATTTTACGTACAATTTTATCCAGTATAAAGCGTACCTAATTTTCTATTATAAGTAAATATTCCGGAACCTATTGCAGGTAATGTAAAATTTTACCCAAGATTTTTCATGCATAATTTCCTTTGTTGTTTTTCTTTCTACAATTCTTTCATCCCCATCTCTGCTAAATATACTTGTATCACGAAATGATTCTCTTACCTCCTTTGACAATGCATGTAATTCGGAGGTCATTGCCCTCCTCGTATGGCCCCGCTGAACCCATCAGCTGGTTGCCCACCTCATCCAAGATGATGGGCCGTTGTGGAGGTACTGGAACAGGAAAATACAATATTTGGTTGGTGTCGCCTTCCCTTTACTCTCCATGTACTGTAAACTCGATGGGAAAAGTGCACGTTAAATCTGAACTTACGCATTAAAATATAATCGCACACGAATATACATCCGAAGAATGTCAACAGAAGGATACCGGTGACGCTAGTGGAAGAAATGACAAGAAAAGAGAACACTTACAAAATTTTCAAAGACTTTATAGATGAAATAAGATTAATAAAAAATGAAATGAAAGAATGACAGGGAATCACACAGTAGGATTGACAAAAAAATTAGAAGATATGACGAGGACAATTAATGTTTAATGTTGCAAACGAATTATGAAAATATTATTGATCAATACTAGATTGTTATAAGATGTATTGTGAATTTGATTAAAAGTCGTGTAATGTCGATAGACGTAGGCCAGATAGTAAATAAATAAATTTTAGAAGAAAAAAAATCGCTCACGAATTATTTACAAGACATTGTAGGAAGCCCTTAATTTATTTAAATTGTTCATGAAACTAAGTTTCTCTTTAAATATTTGAGTTATATTTGTTGCTTGGAGGGAGTCGACGCCATGAACGATGTTTTAGGAATGCAATGGATAATTGATAGAAGGATATCGAAACATTACCCTGTTTATACATATGTTAAAAACCAATACAGTTTGGGTTAAGCTTTTAATAGCGTCAAATTTAACAAAAATAACACATCAGATTGAAATTTTATTTAAAAAATGTTAAAGCAAGCGTGAGCCAGTAGTAATTGGTTTTGTGGATTCAGATACAATATCTATTGTATCTTACCCTGATCAAGATGTCAAATTTTAGATTAAATAGTAAATGTCTGAATAAATGTACGTAATATGCTGTACTTGAAACGAAATTTAAAAATGATAATATTTTCTGATTAAAACATGGTATGAAATGTTTCTGAATTATTTAAGGTTCAAAGCGGGAAATAGCTTTCAAAATTGTGTACGCATAAATAATGTTGAGATAAAACGCTAAACCAACCGTGGTGAAATTTTGCATTCAAAACAACTTAAATAATGAAAAATGTTTTTTTTTTGTATTGTTCTATCTGCGTTACAAGTAACTTAAAACAGTCGATTAATTTTGTAAATAATTTTAAACCTTCGGTGCCAGAACTTTAGATTGGTGAAAGCGAGTTGTATATTAGGTGCCACACAGTGTGTTTGTAAGATACTTATTATATAACTGTGAACACGAGATAAGTTACTTTATATTTTTAATAAGTATACATTCCAAGAACTAACTAGGCGTGTCATAGTAATTAAGCCATTAGGCAGAGTAATTACTCAACATATTAATAATTTAAATATCTATATCACATTAAGAATTTTTCCTCACTTTAACTCTCCATCATTGAAAGTAATTTTTACTTCACGTAAACACTGATCTACTAACAATTAAGTCATTCACATTTTTTAATAATATATTACTAACCTTCTCTGAGGGCAAAAAAACAAGTTCAAGGATATATAATTACTTTTAACATGAAAGTACACTGCAGTACAAGATTTTTTATTACTTTCTTTAACTTGAACTCCATTGTTTTTGTGCATAAAGATGGAAACACGAATGAAAATTTTATAAGTATCGAATCCCCCTGCCTATCTTTTCAACTGGTTGAATTTTTTTCATCAAGCGTAATTCTTTTTTCGGTGAACCCAGATGTTCCTTAATGAACGTGCTGATCACTTCGGGCATGCCGTGCCGCGTCAGATGGATTACCAAAGAAGCACTTTCCCACGTCCAAAGTGAAAAGGATGTCTTGATGTTTCTTCATTTGAAAAAATCTTCGCATTTCTTGCTTTTGTTCAACTTGTTCCTCAAAGTCATATAATTCTCAAGACAGCTTTTCTCGTTCGTTTCAAATATTTCAGTCGTCTCCTGCTCCTCAGACCATGGAAACGGTTTTTGAATGGAATTCAATAGGCCAGTTTAGCCTGTGCAGTACATCGTCACAATAACAGTAAGGGTGAATATGAGCCGTTTCCTCATTTTACCGCGCATAAAATGATTCACGCACTTGGAGAGATGTTGGATCGACACGGCCTCTTTAAACGCACCAAGAGCTCAGTGTTACCGCTATTAAAGTCCTTCATGAAACAAACCTTAGGAGGTATGAAAACGTTCGAAGCAAACGAAGTAGATAATACTTCTATACGTGTGCTGAAAAAAATGGACAATAATACGTTGAGCTAAAACAAAAATAATATTACATGTTTTTTATCATTAGAAAAATGCAAACTACATAGAACTAATAAAGCACAATTTGCACCAAAAAAGTTCTTTTTTTTTGCATACGCATGGTNACAACCATAGTTTCATTTTAAACAGCGAAGCTTGACCTTGAGCTAGCACTTGTAGCGTCGACAAAACTGCTCAATCATTCGCTGGGACAAAAAATCTTTTATTATATTAGTTGGCAGTGCCCTTATTTACAACAACATGTATTAATAACGTACAAACGATGTAAAAGTATAAACGATTAAAGTGACTATTAATAACGTACAAACGATGTAAAAGTATAAACGATTAAAGTGTTTGTACGTTATTAATACATGTTGTCGTAAATAAGGGCACTGCCAACTAATATAATAAGTGAAAGACAACATTACTCTTATCTAATATATTTTATTAACTATGCAGTCAGCCAGAATAACGAGAGCTGGAAAGTATACAATTTCCAGGAAAAGTGTAGCTCGCCGTGCGCGACAATGAAGGAACGTGAACAACAATGGGAACTGTGTGGTGTCGTGTGCATCGCTCGAGTAAAAGAGAGGTGCTTCAGTGGCCTTTCGAGGAGACGCTCACGAGAGTCCCGGACACCGAATCAAAATATTGACTCTTCTTGGATGCCAGAGGCTGGCGTGAGGAAGTTGCGGGTTGCAACGGGTTGAGTCAATGTGTAATGTTTCAGAGCCGTCAGCTCTGGGAGTATTATTTCATATACACTTTCCACGTTGTATATATTATGTACATTTTTGTACATAATATTCAGTCTTTATCTTTCTGACTTTCTGTTGGCAAACTCAGTGGTGGCAGCATTCCGAAAGTAATTAGTTATGTAGCAGTACATTACTAGTCGCTACCATTACCGCAAGTGACGTCGGGCGAGATTGAAGTTTTCATTGAGTAATTATATCACTCACTGTACTA
>NNCF01127173.1:18121-60002 GCA_002313205.1 Laupala kohalensis
AATTGGTAACAAATGTTTTTATAAAAAAATTCCAAGAAATTTAATTCTTTTGCGAAAAAAATTAAAGGAATCAATTCTACGTCGAAATATAAGAAACATTCATTCTATTACTTTTTTCCGTCGGATGTACATTTTTTTCGAAAGAAAAGGGACGAACATTTTTAATAGGCAGGACGACCTATTGTTCTTCGAGATTAGGTAATATGCTCCCTTAACCAGCAGATCAAACCGATCAACCAATTTTTGAACCATTAGTTAGCCTTTTCTACAAATACCCCGTTAGTTTTGCATCCGAAATATATAATTCAATTTTAACTATTGTAACTTAACACCATTCTTCAAATAACTGTTCATTTATCCAACCATGTCTTCCTTTCATTACACCAATTATGTATCCTAAATACACCAGGATCGCTTTGACTAAAGTTATACAAGCCTCTTTAAGAAAAACAAGAAATAAACTCGCAAGTATTGTTTATTTCTTGTTTTTTAAAACTACCACGACAGTTTTTATTACTCATATCTAGTGAAATTATTTCTTTTAATGGTAATTTATCTCAGATCTCAATTTCATTACGGCTTGCTCAAACACTGGACCGTTCCTATCTAATATCTCGTGATCGCTCTCTTTACTTTATAATTCATTGCAAGATAATAGAAAAATCGAATGGAATAGCTGTTTTGATGTTTACTGAGGGGTATCTCCAGAGGCGGAATTAAAAGTTTGACGCCCCTAGACAGAAGTAAATATAGCGCCTTTTGAGAGCGGATTTTATATACATATATTTTAAATATTTATATTATTTATATAACATAAACAAAGTAATAATTATATATTTTTGATTATTCATTTTCCTTATTTATTATATGGTACACAAAGTAGTATAAACAATATAACTATCTAAAAACAAAAAATTAGCCTCCCTAAAACACTTAGCTATGTATTCTCGAATTGACCATCTAAGGACCACGATAACGCTCAGTGTTAGTAAGGCTCAGTTCTGTGTGAGTTTACTTACTAGACTCATCGTGAATTTTTGGGGGAACAGCGCCCAGATAGAATCTAGACAGCTGTAGCCGAGTATTACAACTGCGGTTGTTAGCCGCAGAGAGTGAACTTTGCAAACGCCACAGCTATACGAACTGAGACATAGAAGTGAAATGCTACAATTTTTTTTTTCTTGCCCCACCGGCAATAGAACCTGTATGACNAAATTTTCCGTCACTTTCTTATGGCGCCCCCAAAATCTTGTACCCCTAGACAATTACCTATATCGCCAATGCCTAAATCCGCCACTGACCATCTCTTCCATGTATCCCCTTCACTGTTACCACGTCTCAATTGATCTCGATCCGCAAATGGATGAATGATGTATTGTAGTCCATAAAAAAAGTGCAGGTAGTTTCCCTCGTCACCGGTGACATCCCCGTGAAAGCTAGCGCTAGCGGTTGTCATCGATTTCCACATTTACAGCTACAACGATGTGGAGTTAGACGTATGGAAAATTTATAGCTTCTCTCATTGGGTTTCATGGAGTGATGCTTCGCGTTATATGCACTGGATTTCTCCACAATGTCAACCGCTGCGCTTGAAACAGATGACGCGCATGTCCTTGCAAATTAAGTCTATTTTAGAAATATTAAAAATATCATGTTTTTTTTACTTTTGTGTTTGAATTTGCAATAGTAACTTAAACCATGACCGCATCAGTAGAAATTATTATCCGTAGTTCGTAATTGTTTATTAGACACTTTTCAATTAATTGCTTTCGATATATAATGGGATTTTTATGAAACTAGTGGTACTTCATGGAAATTGGTCCATCGTTCTACCTCGTATTTGTACTTGCATTTATACTAGTTGTATTTTCTCCCACAAACTGCCGGAAGTAAAAATATGGTAATTTGTTTTTAAGGGTTTTTTTGATGCGATTAATTCACATTACAGGGACTTATTTCCGTAAGAAATCCGCTTAAATGCAACATCCAACCGGGTGGCTGTATGAAGGGAATCCGCTTAACCATTCCCTACGTTAATTTGTGTGGCATTTATTGCGGAAACTGCCCGATCGACTGCGATGAGTCACGTAACAGTGCAAGAGGGATACAAAAGTGATTGATAGCGGTCTCAACTCCGGATTTTGTTTTACACTATCAAATCTAATATACGAATATATGGATGGTATTGACAATGCAAAATTACCAAATTGCTGGAAGAGATGCATACATATATTTCATCGGAGAGGTTCTTGGTCAACCAGAGGTTTCTTTATGATAACTTGAGATGATACAGTGGAGTAATCATTAACCATCTGTTTGACAGGATTGACAGGTATGATGAATATGAATTCGGTAGAGCCAAATCTTCAAGTACGTTTACCTGCTTATCACTCTACTATAATATAACAGAGAACAACTACTATAATGTAACAGAGAAACAAAAGAACAGTTCATATAGGTTGAAGAAAACAGACCGTTTTTAATGTATTTTGGTTCCTAAATATTAGCAAGATTATTTTAGAAAAATATTATGAAAATAGTATGAAATTAGCATTGTGTAGATCATGGTGAATACTATGGTGCAGATTCTCCATGGTGTTTATTTTCAGCGAAGATGTATCTAATTTTCTTTCTTTCTACTCCATGGCATTCAGGGCATTCAAATGAGCACATATTGCTATTTATTGTTGAACTTCTCTCAATATTCTTGCTTTTCGTTCTGTTTTTCTTTCATGGTTTGATTTACAATTGTTTTAGGGCATTCAAGAACAATTATTTGCAAAAAATTCAAAACCAGAAGCGCTGAGTTGCGGAACTCAGTAAGTCTCCACATAAAACATTGTTTGGAAGTCTATATGGAACTGAACGCACGAAAAACTTAATTATTTTAATATAAAAACATTTGAAATATATTTAGTCAGAGGTGATATGGTTTAGGGTCAAAATAGTTGCGAATATTTCCCGGAAGATAAATAAAAGCAACGGTTCTTATAAGGCACGCATATTTAAGAAATGTCTTTCCAAATTCGTGGGAGGTATAAGTATGTAAATTATTTGAAATGAGCATTATATAATCTGAATTGTAAACTCTAAAGTTCTTTATTGTTTAAAAAAGATCGTACAAGTTTTAATTGGATAATACAGTAATGATAGACGTAAATAGTACTGCTATTATATGAAGTCTAAAGTGACAAATTTGTTTGAAATACTTAATATTATTACGTAATGAATGAGAAACTTCTCAAGGAATGTAAAAATTTATTATTCACTTAAAACCGTTTAAATATTCTTTGGTATAATGCGGAGTATAAGGTGCCATCAACTTTTGAAACACTTTGTATATTGAACTGGCTTACGAGGGAATTAAAATCCGAACTACAAGCACACATATCATCTCTGAGGTTACACACTAGGCACTTGGTCTCTTGACCATTTAGCGGATCACCGGTGGCTTCGATAGGATTGGCTCAAATGCAGCGCACCGTAATATTCTACGCAGAGCACGTGCGCTCAGGTTGGTAACGCGAGCATCTCGGATAAGGTTCACTTGAGAAATCGTACAAGCGCTCGACTCGTTGCCCTGCGTTTATTGTCCCAGTGGACTCGTGCAATTTTGGTCAGCGTTGTAACACAATACGCGGTGGACTCTCCATGACATACTTTTACATAGAGTATCTTTGTTTACGAATTTTAGAATAACTTTCTTTCTTTACTAATGTTTAACTCCCTACGCCTTATTTCGTGTTGTGTTCTCTCTGGGATCGTTTATAAATTACGTCACGTCTTGGGAGGAGGGTGACGCTTCGTGATGAGGGGGGTCGGGGATATGTTAGAAAGCGGGACGTTACATATTTATAATTGTCTCAATTGAGATAAATTTTCCTACAATGAAAACAAAAGTCTTATAATCCCTTACGGACCATTTTCTGCGTGCAACATCTTCGACCTTTATAATTGTCTTAAGTATTCAAATTATTATATTTTCTTCTTTAATTACTGTGTTCATTGTTATAATGGGAGGGGGATAGTTGCTGTTTATGATAGGAGGTGGCAATTAGTTTTCTGACGTATTAAGGAGAGGTTTCATATATCGTGGCGAAGCAGTGACACAGGGGACTAGGGGACGTGAATCCTCGAGGATTGCGTGACATAATTTATGCACGATCCTTTAAGAAAACATTGAGATACATTAGTATTTGCTAATCCTTCTATATAGATTCTTCATACAAACGGAGTATATGCATACCAGAAAAGTGGAATTTTAAGTTACCGCGAATGACACGTTGCGAAAACTTTGTTGTCGCGAGCTGTTTAGTACCTTTGATTTCGATTTTAGCTTACGGTTTAGCCTTTAACACCTAAATTGATCGTCCAAAACTCATTACTCATTCTACGATAAAATACGTTCCTTATTGCATTTTCTTGTTTTGTAAACTCAAAATGGTTTGGGAAAAATGATTTAAACATTCAGAGAGATATTTGATTTAGTTGTTGCTGTTTTCTATCCTCTTCGTGCGTTTCGTTCTTTTTCGCATCTACTTGTTCACACTCCACTCACTATTGATTATTACATGGATTATTTCTCTGACGTTCTCAAACACTGTATCAGCGAAAAAAGCCCCCTTTATCTTTTGATTCAATCATTCCTCGTATCCTTCGTCTTAACCCGACTCTCATTCTTCCGTGCTGCGTTCTATTGGCAAAGAGACAAACAAGCTTACTCGAGCGAGGTCCCCCATCTCCATCGCTTTCCAAAGAGATCCACAGCAGATGCTGTGCTGCGTTTGCTGGACCACGAGACGCAGGTGGACGCGGGCTACACAGCATTCAATATTGGTTGGCCTCGATTCCACCAGCGTCCAATGCTCGAATTCTCTGCCTTCAACAACGTCACAGGCAGAGAGTGGGAAAATGCGGGCTTGTTGGAAATTGTGAAACTTCACTAAGAAATCTGTATGCAATCCGTTGTATTAACGGGTCTTATATTTATATAATTATAGGATGAAGAACAATTTATTACGCTTCGATATGTTTAAATTAAGCGTCATCTTCTTTTCGACCAGATTGGGTTCTTTTTTGGAGGGTTAGGTCATCACAAATTGGTTCTTGTTTTTCGTTGTTAATACAAACCATTGTATAATATTCGTGGTTGCAACCGATATCTTGTGTACATTGTAATCCATGTCGAGGAAACATAATGAAATTATCTTCTACAAGATCATTTTCTTTTGATTCCTTAACATGGACGATCCGTTATATTAGAGAAAAGTTATAATCATGAATTGGTCTTATATTTATGTAATTATATAAATAAGAGCTATTTATTATACTTTATGTATTTAAATTCATTGAAATATTTTTATTTTTCGATCTCTTGAGATAATCAAATTAGGTTCGTTTTTGAGGTTAGATGATTTTTACTTGTTCTCCATAGTCAACCCATCCACTACACACTCATCCTTTGATCACAAATAACTATGTGGTGGAAGAAGGCAGGAAAGCAAAATAACGGTGTTGTTAGATATAAGGAAGAACACATAAATGCGGCCCAAATGTGCGTAGAGTGGTACACATCTCCATGCAATGGCATTAGGTCTAGAATCACGAATCAGTTGAAGGAAAAAGTACACAATTTCTTACATTTCTGTTGAATGTTATATATTGTAACCGTAAAACCGCAATAAATTGTTGAAACGTTGGCAAAATTCAAACGAGTTCAATTTTTATGACCTAACCTAAATGAAAAGAATCCAAACTAGTCGAATTCATTAAAATTTTGTAAAATTAAATTAATTAATTAAAAAGTAAAATTAATTAATTAATAATAAGCATTTCTTTTGTATTTTAACTAATTACATACCTCTTGAAGTATACTTAAAATACTTTGTAAGCATCTTGATCTTTTGAAAGCATTGTTTTGATTGAATTCCTCGACATCGATTTTCGTTAAAGAATTTGACTGTTTATCCGTCTGCATGTGATTAGTGATACTATATAAATAATTATT
Organism: Laupala kohalensis; assembly: GCA_002313205.1. Lineage (NCBI taxonomy): Eukaryota > Metazoa > Arthropoda > Insecta > Orthoptera > Trigonidiidae > Laupala > Laupala kohalensis. The sequence goes on from NNCF01127173.1 coordinate 24,129, forward strand.
CATTATTTGTTTCCTGAAATTTGTCTGGAAAAATAGAGAGAGAATCTGTTCTTTGAAACTTGGTATTTTCGAATAAGAAATGTCATGATTGTGTATATTTCTTAATCACCATATAAATGTGATCTTGATCAACATGTAATGAATTATATAGCGTGATGTCGTTTTCCAGGAGTTTTTGAATATTATCTTCTCGCCCATCTGTGATTTAGTCGATGAGATGTGTTTGTGTCTCCCGTGGCCTTCCAAGTCCTTCTTGTTCATTCCCCTCTTCCGAACATAACTGATAGGGCCCTCTATTCTGACAAAGAGCCAATTAATTATTGAAACTGCAATTACCTTGGTGTGATAATGACGCTTTCCTTGTGGTAATTATCTGAAAATTAATTTCGACACTTCTGCTACTTTATATATTGATTACTACGCTTGAAAATGTATGGGTTATTCACCAGAAAATAACATGCATATGATTTAAGATGTAAAACGTGCTCACAGAAATAGCGAAACAGTAGATATTATGTATCATTTTATGAACTCATTTTCCTCAGGTTCGCCAATGATGAAAGATTAAATGCAAGTTTCAGTTCGTAGTTTCTTCCTGAAATAAATTCTTCTGAGCGTCTAAGATACTGATTTGTTTCAAAATAGAACAACTTTCTAAATAGGTATAATTCCTTTGGATGACTGAAATGGAGTATTCCTGTCGTCTTGATACAACTCTTTGTGAGATCCTCCAATTAAAAAAAAATCAATTTGAATTCTAATGTGCACATTTAAGACTACTAGATTTTTAAAATACGGATATGTTATTAACATTTAATTTGTTTTTTATTTTACTGTATTCTCTGCTACATATTTCTTCCTAGTAAGATAAGTATCTCCTGCCATTTGATGAATGGAACGCTTATATTTACGTCTGGCAAACGTCGATCAAATTTTATTGATATATGATTTAAGATGTAAACCTTGCTCAAAAGAAGCTTCATATTGAAGAATGAGTGCAAAGCCAGATTTCACCTCCAATATTAACAATGAAATAAAAAAATAAATTATAACTATAGTTAATGATAAATAATAATAAGATTGTAATTACTCGTATTTTGAAATCAAAATTATTCAAACTAAGGTGTAACTGGTATGGCAAAGTACAAAGTGTATTTTTTTTAATTGATGAACTAATATTATTCTCACTATTAACTTCAATGCTTATAAATATTTGATGTAGCACTTTTTAAATAACTTATAACAATTTCAAAATCTATTTTCTTGCATGATTGTGTTGCCGTATGGCTCATATTAATTTAGTTTTATGTGTACTCAACTTTGGCACGGTTGTGTACATAAATTCTGTAGCCCCATCCTGGCCCGGGTTTTTCTCCGTTTTTCCTTCGGGTAGAGGCGGATTTATTATACAGGTTCTCTAGGCTTTGTCTAGGGGCGTGTTTATTGTAACAATAAATCGTGAATTTAGTGTTTTTTCAACTCTAATGATTTTTAAACACTATACTCAGAATAATCTATAGTTCGATAATAACTTGTACATGTAAATTTACAAACATATTTGCGTTAAATTACAAACATATTGCCATTATATATGTATTATAACTCGCAGCTAATTTTTTATCTTATCTAGGAACTTATGCAAAAAAAAATTGAATCCGCCTCTGCTTTAGGGCCCTTGATCGGAATTGATGGGATGGTCCCTTGCTTGCTTCCGGAGAGTAAATTAGTTTATTGTCCTCCACGTGGTCATACGCAGTTTGTACTGTTTTTTGACAATAAATTTATTATTTTAAATGTTAACACACACGCTTGTTTTATGATACTATATTATTATAGTTGTTATTGTAACTATGTAGTAGTACGGAGAAAAATATGGAAAAACTAAAATATTGGTTTCACATAAATTTCTGCTCTGTGTAAAGACAAAATTCCTTGTTTATTCAGGCAATAGAATGTTTGTAGATTCTTGATAAATCGTAAATGCACTTATTGTCGTGTGAGCAAGTTAAGACAATGCAGTAGCTGTGAAGGAATAGAGCAACTTGAAATATTTAGGAATTTTAGTAGATCACAATCGACATCGTAAAAATCGAACTAATATGTGTTAAAATAACATAATTGGTACTCTAGAAATATTTTATATCAAATATTTTTTCATACAATTAAACAATTGGAAGATTTGTTCAAAAATTGTAATGTTAAAAATTATTAATTCTTTAGACTAGACCTAAGCGTCAACGAAGAGGAAAATCGAACCGTGAGGTCATTTATTTGTCATGAGCAGGTTGTAACGTCCTATAACGTCGTCCGTAGCGTTCCTAAGTATCGAACAGATTCCACACTGCCGAATTTTTTCCACGAAACGCTACACTTTTCATCCGATGACTTTCAGATAAATACTTTACAATACCTAATTGAAAATCCTTCTTACGTATCGGGTAGTTCTCCGCTGCCACCACTGGCTTTGCATCCGAAAGCCAGAAAAACTACCAGAACTGGGAATAGTATAAATTTAATATCACTAATAAACTCACATTAGTTATAATAGGAATACAAACTGGAATGTTTATAGCAAACATTACTGAATAACAAGATGTACACTCTTGCACTCTTATGACCCGAGTTCTGTCACCCAACCCTGAGCGTCAAGTTCTGACCACTCGCGCTCAGCGACTCCTCAGTTCTCTCTCTCTACCCACACATTCAATTGTCCACCTACTCGATAGCATTCGTCATTGTTGTTCGAAATTGCATTCGTGATTGTCCAATAAGAAAACACCCGCTATAACTATCTTCTTTTTCACATCGTCAAACATAACAATGTCTCCACAACAATATCATCTCATTTGGGACATATTATGAAAAGCACATTTCTTAACGAGTCAGATAACCACAAAAATTTCATTTCTTTAATACAGTAACTTCAACCTCCACCGATAGCGTCACGAAGCTCCGTGACGTTACAAGGTGATGAAAGACTGACAGGTGTGCGCCACCTGGTGGTTTTCAAACCGAATCGTTGAGTGGATGAAACGCCCTCTCAAGTTGGCTTTGAAAATGCCTGACGATCGATAGCTGCGTGTTATTGCATCAACCCTGCCATCACGTTGTGTTGTAAATCAGACTGTCCAATTTGTACGGTTATTGTGTAACTATAGTAGGACAAAAAAGGGCTGAAGGGTAGAGTTTTAATAAGTAGATACAGTAAAACAACGTGACGTTTTTTTGATTGAACAATACAATGACACAGTTGTATGCAAGATGGTCATAGCGCCACGAAAAAAATAAAGGAAAATAAAAGCATTAGTTTTGTCATACGTGGCGGTTTCAGTTTAGCGGTTTACTAACCACTTCTAAGAAGTTTTATTATTTTTTTGTCAATATTTTCTCAAACTGCAGAAAAGAAATTCTGACGAGTTTGAAACTGATGAGTTTGTTCGAGATGCGTCCTGATTTGTGATACATGAGAACTATATGGACTTGGGTGATTACAATTCTCGTTCCGGTATGAAATAAGATACCGTGTAGATAACCGTTTATGAGAAGAGCAGAGTCTGTCAAAAGCGGGAAAACCAACTGGATGAACGCTTTGATCAAAACCGCTGAGTTCGTCTCTACCCTTATTTTCGTCTCACCAACAGCGCTATGTCCGAGCAAGTAGTACCGTCGTACAGTGCGCAACACATGATCATCATTGCTTGTCAATGAAGTCTTCCCAAGTTACACAAGTAAATTATTGGGCAAAACAATGTCGGGAAAGACGCTGCAGAAAATGAAATTACAAACTTCGTTCGCGGACCAATGACAACAATGCGATGACCTTGTTGAAGATGACGCCCCCACCGCTTAAATTTAGAAAACATTATTGCCAAAACCACGGAATCCGTAAGGCTGGGACTCACCAGTAGACACAGTTGTCTGCACATTCAATGCAAGCTCTAGTTATAAATCGCGTATTCAAATTGAACGTGAATAAATAGCATAGAGATTAATGCCAAATAAATAAAATGATGATTTGATTCACCGTTCGAATCCATTTTAACCAGCTGAAGTTGTCACATCTCTTATTCCACGTACACCGAATAACAGTAAAGACTTTGTGTAAAGAAAACCCATTTTGGCAAAATTGTGGAACCGTTAGCAACTAATTTGCATTCTCAATGAATTAACGTATGTTAGAACTAGAACATGACTCGTGTCTTGACATAGGTTTATTCTGCCGAGAACCGGTTGTTTGTCGAAAAAAAAACAACTTTATATTTTATTTTTAATACCTCTGGAGACTCTTTTAAAATGAAAAAGAAAGTATTTTTATGTCAGTTGCAACATTTTGCTACAATTTTCCATGGTTTCTACGTTACTAACTTCATATCTACTCGTCATCAGTGTAGTCGCTTATCACATTCATTTATCATTTTCATGATCATCGTGTGCCGTTTTCGTCTGAACGGAAGGAATATTGTGTGAAAACGAGAGGTGTGAAAATATGAATGAGCGTAACTCTTAAAACTCACCGATAACAAAGAGACGAACTTTGGCGTTGCGTGTTGGCGATTGCTCAAAATCGACCCGACAGCGATACTCCCCAGCGTCGCTAGCATCTGCGTCTTCCAAAGCCAGGGTGGCGGGTTGCGTGATGGTGCGGAAGAAGAACAACTTGGAACGGGCGTGTTTGTCGTGCCAATGGGCCGCCTGCTCCCGATGAGGCCCTCGTCGATCGTAACTGCAACAACCAAAACACAAAACCTCATTTACAGTACTCGCGGCGAAAGAATAGTAATGAGGAAGGATCACGTGAAAGTCAAGGAGCCAATGCCAATAATGGCGACTCTTCCTCTCGCTGTAGAAACATGAAAAAAATACCATGCCAAGGAACTGAAAAAGCGGTTCATCAATGAAACCAAAAATATTTTGCGAGTATGTTATAAATGTGGATCTTTTCCTCGCTGCTGGAATCTTGGTGCCTTGAAATTATTTTTAAAGCATACATATACCGTATAGAGTCTTAGTCTGGGATGCCGCCTGGAAAGGTTCAAGCCCCGCTAGGTCACAGTCAAACTCTCGGTTCATTGATTACATCTCGTTACTATTCTTTTGCCACAAAGACTATACATCCAGAATTACACTTGTGTGACACAACGTTGGTATTAGAGAATGATAAAGGTATTTGTTATGTTACCAAAACTACTCGAGTTATTTTGGGTTATATATTCTGTGTTCCTTTAAGCTACCTATAGCAGGAAAAAAACTTACACGTAGAACATGTTATAGATGGTTGAGGTTTGAAGTGCAAACTCTTCATTTTAGGCGTAGCGTGTTTCAGATTAGCAAATAATAATATTTGTTGAATAAAAATGCATCGTTCTGTTAATTAGATGTTTCTCTCTTGTGGGATAATTCTACTCAACAGTTATGTTAACCATTTCGTGTATAGTTAATGAAAATATTATTATTTTTATGTATGGGAACATGAGAAAGCAAGAAAATGTTCAGATATCTCGGTAATTTACAATTATTTTGTTTTGTTTCTATATATTTTTATTCTTTACTTTAACCCTCTCATTGAAATTAGTTTGCAATTACATTTTCTTAATTCACATTGATAAATTGTTTCTGAAGAAACCTTGTTGACTAAATAGCTAACGTGATTTTGTTTTGTGTAATTTGTCATTTGATTAGCTTTTGAAATATATTTCTTGGATTTAATTAATTTTCATTGCAAAATCCTTTCGGTGGGAACTTTTGATGCAGAAATCTATAGCTTCAATACCATCCTATCTCTTTCCTTATTTCTTGATATACTTTTACTATCACCGCTACAAGTTCTGTGTTTTTCAATAAAATTTTCTTCGCCAACATTCATTTGCGTCATTTCTTTTCACTGGTTTGAACAGTTCTTAACTCCGTTGCTAACCTCACCGACCCACTCCCCGCCCTCATCAATGTTAGTCTATTCCCGAAGCTGGATTTAGTATTGCTGATGTTCCACCGAATTTTGGAGATAACATGTATTAGAAAGTAAAATGACTTTCATTCATTTTCATGTATTCATTTTGAATAAAGTCGTTTCTGCAACCTTGATACAAGTGACAGCTTAAAAATCAAATTATTTTTCCATACCCAACGCATTGAAAATAAATTTTCCCATTCTCTCGTACGTACTCTCGTCGTACGATTGAAATTGGCTTGTGCGCTTGACCAGTTCATCATAATGACCGTGCACAAAAAGCTGAAATGAAAGGTCAGTAGCAGTATCCTCTAAAATGTCAAATAATCGCTGTTTTCTTTCATAATTAAAATCCTTTCCCAAAAGTACATGAATGTGACCTACAATATATTATTATTATCATCATTATTTTGGATTCTTTCTCGGTGGAAACTGGAAATATTCACCAATCCCATAGGTGGTATTGGGAAAGGATTGTATCGATACAGAAAGGAAATTCATCCTGACCGGTATGATGAGATATTAATTAATTCAAAAATTTTCTGTCAATGTTACGTGTCTGCTGGAGGACAGCTTTTTGTACGTCCTTCATGATATTTTCTTTGAGTCCTAGCTCTTCCAAATTCTTCTCAAAACCTCTCTATAAAATATCTTCGACTGATTACTAAGAGGATTATTTCAACCTTACCTAACTTCCAATTTTATTATTATATTTATTATTATTAGTATTATTATATTTATTATTATTATTTTATTTTACAGACAAAAACCCGGTGTGAACCATCTACAAGTGGATCTGGGAACCCTCATCATGAAAACATGCATGACTCCCTCGGGATTCCTACCGGGAAAACCTTCCCCTTAATCGAAGTAAGCCATCAGATATATTGCATTAAAGATATTCAAATCATCTTTTTCATGGATGGTTCTAGCCGTAATATTGTGGAATTTGTTCATTGTGATGTTAGTTGAATCAATCAATAACCATAGAAAAATTATTTATTTGCTGACCAACATGATTAATTCCTACATTACTTTAAAAATATGGCCATAACTTTGTAGAACTACTGATGATGAAATTTCATCGAAATTTATTAGGTCACTTAAAATTCTTAAGAAAAAATAAGAGTTTTTCCCACGGAAATTGATTATTTCAATCAACACTACCATCAACTATTGTTTAAAAATTTAACTGTTTATTTGATGAAAAAGTAACAAACATTCCAAGAACTTAGCTTGTTCACTAATTACACTCCACGGTTTCTCGCGGGAGATTTGTGTATTTTTTTCCTTGTGTCTTTTTTTACTGTTTTTCTGTGCGTTATAAATTTGATAAATAAAAAATCATAAAAAGTATTTTAGCTAATTTATTTTTTGTACTATTGATACATTGGAATAGAGACATCGCGCATTTATAATCGTCCTTCAGTTCCACTTTAAGATATGGAGAAATGTAGGGGGATAGTGTTTTTTGAGAAAAATTCTCCGAGACGATATTATTACGGTACGCTATATATATTACGCTCATCGACACACTGTAATTTCATTATTACCGTTAGATTAGTTTCCTTTAATATCTATGAAATAATAAAAATCTGATAAATTACTGAAACAATTTATCACACTATAAACTAACGTACGTTTTAAGTTAAATTGTTCTACTTCACAAACTTGAAATATACTTTTTTTTAGTGTTTGAGATCATAAGTAGTAAATACGCAAACAAAATGTTGTTTTGATTTGTTAGTAAGATTTTCACTGTTCATGCATTCATATTTTATCTGTATTTATAACATTCTTGTNCACTGTTCATGCATTCATATTTTATCTGTATTTATAACATTCTTGTTTTATACATCAATAAACTTTATTATCAAAAATGTAGTTGCAAACTGTGTATGACCACGTGGGAGTCAATAAACCAAGTTCCTCTCCGGAAACAACCATTCCACCAATTGCGATCAAGGGCCCCGGGGCAGAGGCGGATTTAATAATTATGAAAGAAGTTTTTAAACAAATACGTGCTGTAATCTATTTAATTCCAAAATAAATCTGACACCTGTGTACACTGACAACGCTGACAGAGAATTACTAACCGGAAACACTGTCCGTGTATTCGTATGAGAGGGAAGAAGGAACAAGACGAGAGAGACGGAGAGTGTGTTGTGTGAGAGTCACGTCGTGTCACATTGCACTCCGACGCTTCTCGCAGAGTCCCTCGGGAGACGCCTGCAGCGCTGCGGCAGAGACCGTTCCCACACGGCGTGACACGCCGTATGGGGGGTGGGGGAAACTTCCAACAGCACGTCGCACAATGCTCGAAGTTACGATTCCACCGGGACGATTTTTATTTTTATTTACTATTATTTTTTGTGGGGCTATACGGCTCGTCGACATCGAGGTCATTGTAGCCCTAAAAATTTGTACAGGTAGGGAAAATGCAGTTACGCACTAGGGAGAGCCAAAATGACTCTCCCCGCGTGTGGGACTCGCCGAATGACTCAACCATACCCACTAAAAACCCTCCTGAATTACAACATACCAAATCATGTCTCAAAACCAAAAATCAAAACATTGAGGACAAAAATTGAGTAGGGGACAAAAAATGAGGCAAATGAAAGATACCATAGCCCTCATAGCGTCGGGATCGAAAAGAAAAAGAGGTGACCAAGGAAGGTCAGGAAAGAGAAAGGAAGGAGCCTTGTACAAGTAAGTGGACGTAATGCCAGACTCAGCTCGGGACCCCGTGTTTGCCAAACACGTACTTACTAGATGTAAGACCCTTGGGGGGGGGGACGATTTTTACTTTATTATTAAGAAAAAATTATTCTACTCTGTTATTTTCTAGTTTTTAATTCCTTAATTAATTCCGGACGTCACGGAGCGCGACTGTTTTCTTTCCTTCTTTCTCGATAGGACTGCGTTCGACTCGGACATTATTTTGATGAAATACATGTTTTTTTGCTTCATTTAGCCGCGTATACTTGCAGTTGCAGCTAACGTACATTCCAAGCAATATCTTGTAAGTTTCTTGTAAACATATTTTTGAGTAAGAATAAATTCATATTATTCATAATACTAATACTTGTGTATTGCGAAACCCTTGAGAGAAAATCTAACTTCTTAAGAATTTGGACCAGGAGATCGGTGATTATTCGGGTGGTGTTTAATAATTGTCTCATTTTCCTCCATTACTTCCTACCTTCAGACTCATTTATATTTCTGCTTAACCCTCAAACAACAAGGCTTCTCAATGAAAAAAGAAGGAAGACATTCAAATATAATAATGACCTAACAATTAGGGGGTGGGAATTAGAAATGATTGTATCCTTCACCATGTATGATGGAATTTTTGACTGAACACGGGAACTTAAACTGTTATTCGGCATGGAGAAGGAAAGAGGATGGGAAAATGTATTTGCGGTGACATTGAAGTACTGTTTCTAGGACTGCTCTTTATTTGGAGAAGAAAGAGGGTAATTTATGAAATTAATGAAGGACAAAGGTAAAAAAACAGTTGTTAGAAAAACGGACTTACAGACACAGAAGATAAATTCGGTATTATTCAGCATTATGCGGTCGAAATAGGATCAATTTTAAACGCCCCAAAATATGATAGAGCCACGCTTACCTCTGTGTGATGGCACGGGCAAATACGAAAAGATGAATGAAAGAAAATGATGTTAGAAGTAAAAGGGAATTTAGGAGCAAGTGAAACCCTGGAATGACAAAGTTAAAAACGGGTAGTCACTAAAAGTGACTAAAATAAATTTAAAAAAGGCTTCTCAATGGAACAAATTTGACAAATAAGGTTATATACGACACCTAGGGTAATTCTGTTATATCTCTATAATTTTCCGAACAACTCAGATTTAAATATAATCACATCGAACATAAACTCTTCACAATAACAGAAATAAAATAAAAAGCTTTTGTATAAAATAAAATTATATATAAAACTACGTCCAAAACACCTAAGAAAAATTACGTAAAAAGAAACGCAAATATTTTTTTTAGTTTATGGTAAAAGTAAGAAAATGTATTTATGAATCGTAAAATATCTTAAATAACTAAGGCGTATGTTAAAGTCACGAGTTATATAAGTCACAAGCACAGTTACCTTTCGTAAATATAAATCGATATAGTCTGGAAAATCCTTCATCATGTATACTTCCCATGTAATTTTATTCCTACAACATTATCTTTCTATTTTATTATATGATCAGGTTTGCCTCAACAGAAAAAGAAAATTGGCATGGAATTATTTTAAGAGAACAGTTGTGTTCAAGAATTGAGAATTTACTTTATATTCACATTAAAAAATGTAATTTTAAAAGAAATATAAAATTAAATGTTCATTTTAATTCACTAATTTGTTGTGTTGATAAAAATATTTTTTAACATAAATTCACTTAAATATGAAGTATGAATTTATAAACTTGTTGTACGAAGTATATTAAATTCAATGCTACAACGTATACGAGTGTAATAAAACAATTGATTCAGACTGTCCTGTTTCGATGAAAAACACACTTTACTTACAAGAAATATGTATAGTTAGTTTAAATACAGTTAGTATTGTAATTTTATGAAAACCGAAGGTTGTTTCATTCTTTGGAGATAATACATATCACGCTGTGTTGCGTACCCGACGTATCTCAAATACGCGTTCATTTTCTTGCCTCAGATTGCCTTTAAAAAATGATCAGTATTATGACGATTACAATTCCATTTGGTGATGTTTCGAGGAGAAAAACTTTTAATCGATAGTCCATTTTCTTATTACATTACATTTATTTTCCATTAGGAAATTAGAAACCCGTGAAGTAAATTGTACTAAAAAGCTCATTAAATCATTGACAAACTGTTTGTTTACAACATTTCTACTCTGAGTGTACTCCTAAGCTCAATATATTTGTCTCAGTTAATACGTTGAGAAACCATGGGAAGAGAGGAGAATTTGAAAATGTTTCTCTGGTCAATTTGTCCGATGTATTGGACAAGCCGATTATTTGGTTTTGCTCCGGCTCATTTGACACCAGGATCAACAAGACTTCGCTCTTCATTAATGAATTATTTCATTGATATTAGTTTCACAGTGACTTTATGCATACTTTATTTAGGCGAACTTTTTCGTACAGAAAATATGTTAAATAAATTGCGAATCAATGGTGTTCCTCAGATTTCATCATCCCCAATTAATCATGCGACGGATATTACTTCGTATATGTTATTCGTCTTCAGTATTTTGGCTTTTATCTCTTTGGTTGGACAAGGACGTTTCAGATTGAAATTCATGACAATGGTTCACATCTTGTCGGGGATCGATTACGAACTTTTGACAGATGCACGAGGAACATATAAAAATACGTTTCTACTAAGTGCATGCTTTCCTGTGAGTTTCGGGTTACTTTGTGGTTACATGTTTTACCAAGCTACCTTGAATTGTATTTTTCAAGACTATGTATATAACACTTTTTCTCGCATTTTTGCTTTATGCGGACTTCAAGTATTAAATGCCCAATATCTTGGATTGGTTCTTATTTTAAGACATCGTTTCAATGTACTCAGTAAACGTTTGAAATGTGTTCTACAAAATACGAGGAAATTTCAGAAGACTTTCATTAAGTCTGAAAGCAATTTCACCGTCAATACAACATGTTGTTCTAAGAAATGTTACGAACTTTCCAGAAAAGTGTATACTCTGAGGAAAATCCACTATTTCCTCACGGAGACAACGCCAGCTTTGAATACATTATACAGCACTGTGATAACTAATGGATATATGTGTATATTCATGAAGATAGTGCTGTCATGTAATATGATCATCTCTTTTCTTCTTCAGAAATCCCAATGCTCCACCATTGCTTTCGATTTCAACTTTTTCAGTGCTACATTCCTGACCCTAGTGAGTTATATCCTAGAACCTGTGATGATTGGAGGTGTGTGTCAGTTGATGCATTCATCTGCTGCTCATGTGAGCGAGGTAGCACGCCAGTTATTCTTAGCCTTGCCACCCAATTGTATAGTTGCGCGTGAGGCTAAGTTGCTGAGTATCCATGCCAAGTGGTGCCCTGTCCGCCTCTCAGCTGGTTTCTTCACCATCGACTTATCTATGTCGGTAACTGTCTTAGCAGCTGCAGCGGCGTGGCTCCCCATCGCTTTGGATGTACTTTGAATGTTTTCTTGTGAGACCTTCTTGTTACGATAGTGTTCCGCACGTGAGATAAGAGATGGATGAAGTATAATAAATGTCATGTATATTGTATTTTTTCTGTTCAATGTATTTATTATGTATTTACATGTACAATATGTATGTGTTAAATCAGAAAAAAATTAGAGATCACCCCGTACCTAAACTAAGTCACAGAGTGGTTATATTGTTCATGTATCCCTCTTATACATCCCTCTTCATTACATCACTTTTGCCTTGTATTTTGTTTCATTCCAATTGTCATAGAAAATTCCTCGAAATCTCTCCTCGGTATCAATTAATATTCTCTTATGATTTGTTTTCACCATATCAATTCCTTTCGTTCGTATAATAACTTTTGCCCATTTGTCGTCCATACGTATCACAATCTCGTAATTGACGCCCCGCTGTATCGTCTTTTTACCTACAATAACGTCGCGATTCGATGGAATATTGATCCGAGAGAGGGAGGATATCTCCGATTATGTTGGTACAGCTATTAGGACCAAGAATCCTGCTTGGATATGTCACAAGGTTGAATTACTCTCAGGCTGCAAACTTTACAATTTATATTGAATGAACTCATGGAAAAAATACAGGAGTCGATGGTAAATATATCGATTATAGCGTTGTAAATTAACATAAGGTGGAATGGCCGAAGTTCGGAATTCGAGCATTTAACGGGGTTTGGCTCAATACAACACCGATTTCGATGACATAACAGTTGGATTCGCATGGGCAAAGTATCACCACAAAAAAAGGCGGAGATGAATGTAAAGAGGGATGTACACGGGGCTAGTGAACACCGCTTCGTGACGCCGCATTATATTCAGACGAAACCTGGCCGAAGGAATTTTATCCCATGAATTTGATGGATTATGGCGAATTATCGTTTATAGGTATATAAATAAATTTCACGTTTAGTTAAATGTATTTTTGATTCGAGAGGTTATGTATCAAATCTACATAATTAAGAAGAACCTCCATATAAATTGTCTTAACATGATTTTTATACTTAAGTATGATTTTTCGCCATAATTCACCAAATTTACTAGATAAAATACTTTTGGCCAGGTTTCACCTCTATGTACTGCACTGTGCAGACACACGAAGAGGTGTTGAAAAGTGGCATTTACTAGCCCCGTGTACTTGCCCCTTTATCCTCTGTGCAGTTGGGTAGCCAAATAGTTTCTTCCTTCTCTCGCCTCAGCGCTCACAAGACAGGATTCAGATACAAAACGCATTTTGGCAACGGTCACCCAGCAACCCCTATGATATAATTCTTCAATGGAAAAAAATTGTTGCTCCATAACAATTGGTCTCAAAAATTTAACTTACTATAAACGATCAATTTGCTATGACAAATCAGCATAATTTTATGTTGAAAAACATAGAAAATTACGGAGATTTTTTATTTGAACTGGAATATGGTTTTCAGATTAAACTTAGTAGAAGGTTTTATTTCTATTTAACTACCGTTTCGGTTTTATTTGGTTAGGTTTCCTTCACGTTTTCTTTGTTACCTTCTCTTGAGCTTGAGTCACCTATCTTGTTTTTGAAGGAGAGGATGTATGTACAGATTTTAAGGGGAATAGACCTACATGTCCATACGATGAAACATCGGAGAATTTATCTGATGAAGAATGGGAAAATATGTCCCAATGGCAATTTCCTAGCGTCCACAAAGGATAAGAATAGAGGAAACAGGCACGCGTGACGGAGGTTGACGGGAAAGAGCATTTGGATGAACGTATTTGGAAAGGAGCGTTCAGTGTTTATCAGTCAAGAGATAAAAGGGAAATAAATATAAGTGAGAATAGATAATTGACAGAAAAGAAACACTCATGAAGAATTTCCAGTGTATGTGCAAAAGAAGAAACATAAAACATACTGTAATGAAAAAAATATATGAGGAGGGACAGTCGAAGACATGAGAGGGGAAGAGAAGAGAATAGAATTCATCCTGGAGGGACAAAGTAATAAAAGTGTAACATTTTTGTTTGAATTATGTATTGTAGTGTATTAAATTTTTTGAATAAAAATTAAAAAATTTAAGATACGCATGAAAAATTCCTCGTATCCTCTTTTAGATGTGAACCCTGGACGCTCAGCCAAGAGCTCAATATCGCTTCTGCATCACTATCACAAAATTTAATATTTTTTCCCGAAAAACGTACTAAGAAATACGCACATTCTCTAGATACTACAAACTTTTTAAAAGTATTTTTGCGGCAACCATCAAACAATTAAACACCATTTATGGGGAGATGTCATTTTTTAATAAGGAGCGTGGTGCATATAAGTAGGGGAAGGTGGGGTAAGACGAGGACCTTAAGGAATAACACTAAAAAAACCTTATCATAATTGCACAAATTAGAAACTTTTATTAGACAACAATCATTCGTCCTTCTTTCTAATTCTAAACAAACAAAACAAAAAATTGAATTATTCTTGTATAAACCGAAAAAAGTATAAAATTCCCATCTTGCCCCACCCGTGGGGTAAGAAGAGGCAGCCCCCATGGTACGATAGGATATGACACTTTTAGTTATTGCTATCTTCATAAACTGGATAGAAGTGAGTAGCCTCGTCGTCATTGTCCTCTACGCCGGCGCAGCCACTTACCACACACTTGGCATGTGACCCAACATTCATTGGACTGCGAATTTAAGCCTTGGCGATACAAGAGCTCTGTATCCTTTTTTGTCTCACTCCCTGGTTCTATAACTACTTTCTTCTTAGCATTTCTTTCTGATTTTTCATTTTTGATTATTTTCTTTTGTTTACATTTTTTTTACTTTTGATTTTTTATATTTTTTATTACGCTGCCTCTCTTCTAGTTCTAGTTTGTGGGGATGCTGTAATAATGGCTGTTTTCCTCGCCTTCTAACGGGTCCTTTTCTTTTTTGTGTCATGAGCGGGTAAGGCATTAATGGCTTTGGGCTAATCAAATGAAATGATGAACAGTCTTCGGATTCGCAAACTGCTACTTAATCTTTCCCCAGTACCCCATCTTTCCCCAAACAGCCTTTTAGCAAAAACGAAATTTTTTTGGGTTATAAAACCGGAGCTACTGAAATGGTTAATTTTGTTTAGTACAGTAAAATAAATGTGATTTAAGAAATAAATATATCCTAGATCATAATCGTAGTGTAGTTAGTACAGTCACGCAAACTACATTCCCGAAAAAATAAGATCAAACGTTGAAAAAAAAATACTTACTCAAATCTCACAAAATCCACCATGACACTAGTGTAACTGAATAAGTTCCCCAAAAACACGTTATATGGCATTAGAAATGTCATGTTATCTACTTCAGTACATTGAATTTGGTTGGGTCCCCATCTTACCTCACTACCCCGTCTTACCCCACCTTCCCCTACTCCATTTCTCAAATGATATTTGTATACGTGACATGCAATTAATCAAGTAAGTCGTTACAACTTACGATCGACTTTTTAATTTTCATTGTGTTTATTTTATGTCAGTTAAGAAACATTTATCATTTTCTCAAACAAGAACGTGTTGGTATTCTACAAAGCAATTATTTACGAGGTGGGATCAGTAGAATTGTATCTTATTTGTGTCCGGAATTCATAGTGGCAAGCAATATTAGAGTACAGTATACAATCACTACGCTAACAGGTCACGAGAAGGGACTTCAAAAATGTTCCTCTGGTCAATCAGCCCAGAGTACTGGACATGCCGTGTGTTCGGTTTTACGCCAGCTCATTTGACACGAGCATCAAGAAGATCACGTAACACAATGAGAATCAAACATAGAAATCTCTTGGATTGCGGTGGACCTCACCTCCAGGTAACAGATTAATTATGTTACGTTGAATGAAAATGGGAGCCGGAAATTGGCAGTTGAAAAGCGAATGAGCGCGCTAAGTCAAAGTCCCGGGTTCGAACCTCGGTCCCGTCTCCCATTTTCATTCAACGTAACAATGAGAATATTCGCTATCGACATTAGTTTCTCTGTCGTAGTGTGTGTGGTTTGCTCCAGTGCATTCTTCCGTTTATCTACAATTTTGAAGAGATGGGTAACCGTAAGTATTCAGAAATTTCCGTCGACTGCAATTACGCATTATATTCTTCCTTATACATTGTGTGTATTATATCGGGTCATCTATATCCTTGGTGTTAACAGGAAATTTCAGAACAAAATTTACGACAATGGGTTATTTATTATCTTCTATGGATAATAATATTTTGAGTGATGTACGAGCAAATTCTAAACGTACATTTATATGTAACATTTGTTGTTTATTCAATATTGGAATTAGTACTGCCTAAATTATTTCTACAAATATCGCAAAATCATTTCATGGTGAAAATATGTATGATGGAGTTTTTCGTGCTCTTGCATATATTGGAGTTTGGGCACTTCATGTCCAATTCCTTGGCATTGTTCTTTTTTTAAGACAACGTTATAACGTACTGTGTAAACGGTTAGAGCGTGTGCTGCAAGTTGCATAGTATAGTGAACTCATTATACTATTCCGAGGATGAAATTGTGAAAGAAATGTATAGCTTTAGGAAGGTTCACTATTTCTTGACAGAGGCAATGTCAAATTTGAACTCATTGTACGGTTTTGTACTACTTCAATTTCTGGGTATATTTTGGCGTATCGTGTTGCTTTGTTCTCTATGTACGCTGTTCAGTCTGGCAAATGCTCCTTCATACAGTACTCTTTGAACTCCCAGTTCGTAAGTATTGCAGTCTGTGCCATTTTGTCACTTTTCTTGGAACCCGTGTTGGTAAGAGGTGTGTGTCATATGGTGCAATCATCTGCTGCGCGCTAGAGCGTTGTTGCGTAGCAATTGATATTTGCCTTGCCGTCTGGATCATCTGCTCTGCGCGAGGCGAAGCTGTTGTGCCCTCACGCAGTGTGTTGTTCAGTGCGCATCTCTACTGTGTTCTTCGATGTGAATCTGTATCTGACGGCCACTGTGTTGGGCACCGCAGCGACTTGGTTGCCCATTGTCTTCAGTCTTCTTTAAAGGCCTTGTCATTTCAGTCTCATTCAATAAAATGATTAGTAATTTAACTAAGAAATATAATTATTAACCATTTGTGGTTTTCGTTTCTTGTATTTCTAGATATTCTCACTTGAAAACAAAGCAGACAATATAATTTTAATGCAGTCTCACAGACCGCGAAGTAGTACTTGGCGTAACTCTACAATGAAAGCAATAAAAATAATATTTTTTTTTTAAAGAAATTGTCCGCCTATAATTTCCTGTGTCGTCTTGTCATTAGACCAATCACTTTTCACCTTAACAAAACAACTTGGAAGAGCTTCATAAAGACTCTTTTCGTTTCTCGTCTGATGAAGTGCCTTTTAAAAGAATTTATGCTCACCAACTACGACGTCATCAGTAAAGACATTAGTCGAGTCCTTGTTCGGGAATAACATTTTAGTCGAATTGAATACTAGGTCACAATGATTAAAAACGTGTTACTCTGAATTAATTCAGGTTTAAATTTTTCATTATTACAAAATTAATTTAATTTCTTTTAAAAAGTTCATAATTTAATTAATAGCTCCCTTTGTCAATCAATATCTTTCATTAAATTAGTTCAAGAAAATATTTTTATTTCTCACAGTATTGAATTCTACACTCTTTAATGTCATCAATATATTATAAAATTGATGAAGCTTCTTATAACTCTGAATAAGAATATTGGAATGATAAATGATACAGACGCTACTGAAGATGAATGCATAGGGTCAAGAGACATTTCGACCGGTGAAAAATATCGGTCGATGATTAATTGCATTATATACAAATGTATTTTCCATTTTAAATTATTTTACAATTAATTTTCAATGGATTTGTGGAATTGAGGTCATTTTTCTAGTGCAAGATAATTCATAGGCTTTGTTATAAACAATAGTTTGAGAAACCATGCGAAGAGAGGAGAATTTGAGAATGTATCTCTGGTCAATTTGTCCAATGTACTGGACTAACCGATTATTTGGATTAGCTCCGTCTCATTTGACACCAGGATCAACAAGATTTCGCACTTCGTTAATGAATTCTTTTACTGCTATTAGTTTCACAGTGGCTCTATGCACGTTTTATTTGTCAGCATTTCTTCATTTCAAAAAAAAAAAAAAAAAAAAAATTTNCGGGCACAATGACTTTTAATATTTTTCCATACATGATATTGGTCTTCATCTCTCTTGTTGGACCAGGAAATTTCAGACTGAAATTCATGACAATAATTTATTTATTATCGTGGTTGGATTATCAACTTTTTACCGATTGTCGGGCTGTTTATAGAAAAACGTTTTTACTTAATGCGTGTTTGGTTGTGGTATTCGGAATATTTTTTTAGCTGTATGGTTTATTTGCATGCTGCAAATTTCCCTGAAATAAGTCTTTATGAAGGATCTATGTGAATTATTGCGTTAACGGGACTTCAAACTTTAAATGTCCAATACCTTGGAATGATTTTGATTTTACGACATCCCTTCAACATATTCAGTCAACGGTTGAATTGTGTTCTACAAAATACAAAATCTCGAAACTGTTTAATAAAGTGGTAATCCAATATCAACACAACCTTGAGATATTATTATTCTGAAAAATAAGAACTTCACAGAGAAGTGTATTGTCTAAGAAAAATCCGTATTTTTTTTCTCACAGAAACAACGCCAGTGTTACAACTCAGTAATACGCCTTGAATTTCTTTGCGTATTTTCACGAATACTTATATCGTGTTGTATGGTGTTCTATGCACTTCAAACGGGCCAATGCTTCGCCTCGAAGATTGTATTCAATTGGAATTTCTATGTTAGCGTATTACTGTCCATAGGAATTTTTAATCTTGAACCTGTGGTTATTGGAGGTGTTTGTCACATGATGTATTCATCTGCTGCACATGTAGGCGTGGTAGCACACCAGCTATTCTTTGCCTCTCCTCCCAATTGTCAGGCTGCGCGGGAGGCTAAGTTGCTGAGCACACATGCTATGTGGCGTCCTGTTCGCCTCTCAACTGGTTTCTTCATCGTCGATTTATCTATGACAGTACCGTGTTGGCACCAGCAGCAAAATGTGGCTCCCAATCACATTCGGTGTACTCTGAACGCTTTTGTAGTGTTTATTTTGAATGTTTTCTAGTTACGATTCAAACAAAAAACGTGTTGTAGTAAACTTAAACAATGTCTGGTTTCATTTCTTTGTGAGTGTTTTATTAATTGATTCAATTGTTAACCGTTCAAACCTCATCAAAAGTTTAAGGAGAATGAGATAAGAACCAAGACTCGAAACTTTTTAATATATTCTTCGTATTTATCAAATGATTCACTTTTTGGGATTCTTTTTATTGTTATAATCTTAAAATGAAATGTATTTAAAATAGCTATTGCACTATGTGTCTTCTCTGATTTTTGTGTGTGTGTGGTAATTAGAATTGCTCAAAGAGCACGGTATTGGATTATAATTTTCAATATCACGTATCTTACTGGAGTTAGTGTTTTCAAATTAAATTGTGACGCATTCACAATGCATGAAATGAAGAAAGTTTTTTTCTATATTCTTCTTCTTAGTCGTTTTTATAATTGTTCTTGTATGAAGTTTAAGTGAGTTAAAGTTAACATATATAACGTTTTTCAACCCGTTCGAAAAAAAAAATCGTTGTACTTGTATATTGTATGATATTGTACCATTAAAGTAGCACACGTTAGAAATATATCAAGTGAAATAATATGTATTTGAATTCGTATGTATGTGTAGATATTTTATGTACTTCTGAATACGAACTGACGCAGCTGTTTCGTTGTGTATATCACTACATTCGGATTCATAGTCTCCTCGAGGTCTGAATATGCAAAAAAGTACCATTTATTATCGAAAAATGATGAATAAATTGTTATTTTAAAATCTACCCCCTGATTAGAGAGTTTATAGTGGGAGAACCAATACCAGTACCGCAAAAATGGTTTCTACATTTCTCGTTGGAAATTTAATGAAAAATATTTTGTCATATAGATAACTTTTTCTAGTACCCGACCGTTTTGGGGCAAAACGGCAAAAAACCGTGAACGTGCACCTCAGGGATGGCTCTTAGGGATGCGTGGCTCCGAAAATTTTTGGGGAGAGTTAATAATCGTAAACAATACTACATACTACACGTACTTACCAAGTTTCAAAACTTTCCGAATATCCCCCTCCCATTTTCGCTAATTTCTGTGGACAAAAGGATCAGTTGGCTTTTTCTCTCCCAAAACGGGATGTCGTCTTCTGACTGATGAGTAGTGAAACAAAATGTAGTTGTTACGATTGAATTACTGCTAAGAGAAACACTGTTATCATTAAATGTGCGCTATTGATGCATTCACGGTAACAAATTTCAGTCATAACATTCATTATTGAAGCGGAATTGCGCAGTGTTGAACCTTGAGGAAAAGGTGTAAGTTTTTATTTGAGATTACAATTAAATCATTAAATGAACAGTAGTGAACATTAAATTGGACGTGAACTGAACACTGAGGTATGCCGTTGCTTTTCAATTACTCCTTTATCACTGAAAATACCATTAACCCTAGCTCTCTCCTTTCATTTCATAACTCTCAAAAATCGAATACGACATTTCTTATTAATATGCAAAAATAAGAAGCTTTCGTAAGCTGAATAAATACCATTCTCCATTGAAGTCAGAAAATGTATTTAAGATATTTCGAATCTATATCTGCTTGAAAAACTAAATTTTTTAGGACCAAATAAATTCCTTTGAGATAAATTACCTTTTTTATTTT
Organism: Laupala kohalensis; assembly: GCA_002313205.1. Taxonomy (NCBI): domain Eukaryota; kingdom Metazoa; phylum Arthropoda; class Insecta; order Orthoptera; family Trigonidiidae; genus Laupala; species Laupala kohalensis. The sequence goes on from NNCF01127173.1 coordinate 45,040, forward strand.
ATAACAAGAAAAGTTTTAATTTGTTTTAAGCAGGCTAATTCTGAATTAAATTAATCATTCAATAACTGATTAAACATTGATTTCTCGAATGTATGAGAAAGGAAAATTCATGATTAATCAAATAATATAAAAAGTTCGTACCCCTAACCATATAATTAAGAATTTCTCAAAACAAAGTTAACAGATAAAGGTATCTAAAGTTATAACAGTCTGTATCAGTGGTTTCCAATATAAAAATAAAATTCGTTTTGAAGTAATGTTACACAATGGTACAAATTAATTTCAATGTGAACGAAGGTTTTTAGAAGAAATGTTACGGATGAGGTAGATAAAATAACATGACAGAACCTAAAATAATGTTTATCATTTAATGATACATCTCGGATTGTTTTTACACAGTTTTCTTATATTTTGTACAATAGTTTATAATTACAGGCGAATATCTGGTTCTTTATTCAAGTGGTTTTAGTGTTTAGTTTTTGTAGCTGTGTTGGCGGATTGCGCTTTCTAGAGATATGGATATTAAATTTTTATTTCTGGAAATTTAATCTGTAATTATCCTTGTTTGTAAGGCGGAGTTGGAATAAAATTCATAATTTCATATGTAGTTGAGAAAGTCAGTAATAATAAGTTTGCTTTATCAGACAGGATTTTAAATTCATCTTGTTAATTGAGCCAAAACTCCGGTAGACTTTGGACTAAAAACGAAATTCTTAGTTTGTTGTGTCTAATCTATAAGAACCTCGTATTTTGTTCGCTTCCGAGAAATCACTCGGGACTCATTCAAAATGGCAAATTTCCGTTCAGAATAAATTTTGAGCTTTCTTAGTTTATGTTTTTATTTCTATTTTTTATTTATTACATTTTTAGACATATCATTTTCTGGATCGTCTGCGGAGCCTGTAAAAAATTGGGAGCACAGGGAAGGAACCGCTAGTCTATGTTACAGTCTCATAACTAATATGAGATACCTTCTTGATTTTTATAGGCAACTAGGATATTAAGTAAGGAATTATACAACCAACGCGATGTACTGTTAATGTATACATTTTACTACATAAACCTACGAAAGACAATGAAAAGAACTTGACAATTTTTCTTGTATGAAATAATTTTTAACACGAATGTTTTATGTTAAGAGTTTGAAAAAAAAATTGTAATATTTGCGTATATTACAAATATGTGGAAAAAAATGCATTGAAATATTCTGTTCAGCTAATTTAAGAGATGTCAGTAGCCATTGATCATACTAATCGAATGAACATAAATCATACGTTTAGTTTCTCTCCGGCTCATGACACCAGGAAAATGAAATGATGAATAATAAAGACACTTCAACGTCATGATGAATACAGTAGTGGTCTTCCACATTTTGATGCGTGAAAAGTAAATTAATTATATAATCACTTACTGTCAATCACAGAAGAAGGGCGTGAAATTAATGGCACCAAACAGTGTTATAACTTAAGGAATAACTCAGTTATATTATACCATTTGTGCTCGCAGTTCAGTCTTCGTCAGGGCAGTCATTGAAACACTTAGTTTTAAACTATTTGTAAAACAATGCGAAGAGAGGAAAGTTTGAAAATGTTCTTGTGGTCAATTACCCCATTGTATTGGACTTGTCGATTGTTTGGTTTTGCTCCTGCTCATTTGACTCCAGGATCAACAAGACTTTACACATCATTTAAGATATATTTCATTGATATTATTTTCACATTCATCTTATGTATTATTTACTTGGGTGCATTTTATCGGTTAGTGAGTATTTCAAAGATATGGAATACCTATGATACTGCAGACGATTTTCGAGAGACCATATCTTACTTCATTGTTCCGTACGCGTTATATGTCTTCAATATTACGGCTTTTATCTCTCTTGTTGGACCAGGAAATTTCAGAGTGAAATTTATGACAACAGTGTATATATTATCGGGTATGGATTACGAACTTCTGATCAATGTTCGAGAAACTTATAAAAAAACATTTTCCCTCAATGTCGGTTTTGCAGTTGTTTTCGGATTTTTTGCATGCTACGTAACTTACTTAAATAATGTGTCACTTTTACTTGTAAACTGTCCTTATGATGGCTTCTTGCGAATGGCTTCTATATTGGGACTTCAAGCTATAAATGCACAATACATTTGCATGATTCTTATTTTGAGGCATCGTTACAACCTTATCTGTAAGAGATTGGAATATATTCTTCAAAATGCCAGGAAATCCTCTAAGCGTTGTATGAAACATGGGAGCAATGTGAGCTTGATCACCACGTGTACTGAAGAATGTTACAAACTTTCCAGAGAAGTGTTTTCTTTGCGGAAAATTCACTACTTCCTAACAGAGACAACGCCAGTATTGAATACGTTATACAGCGTAGTAGTTACCAATGAATTCCTGTGCGTATTTTTACGGATAGTGATGACATGTTGTCTCTTCATCAATGCTCTTCAAAAGGGTCCATGTTCTCTCGTGAGGAGTGAAATGAATATCTCCTTTGAGAAAATAGTACTTGTGTCTTTAGCTGTTTTTATCCTTGAACCTGTGGTGATTGGAGGTGTTTGCCAGATGATGCATTCATCTGCTGCGCGTGTGGGCGTGGTAGCACACCAGCTATTCTTAGCTTTGCCACCCAATTGCAAGGCTGCGCAGGAGGCTAAGTTGCTGAGCACACATGCTATGTGGTGTCCTGTTCGCCTCTCAACTGGTTTCTTCACCGTCGATTTATCTATGACAGTAGCCGTGTTGGCAGCCGCAGCGATGTGGCTCCCAATCACATTCGGTGTACTTTGAACGCTTTTGTAGTGTTTATTTTGAATGTTTTCTAATTTTGGTTCAAACAATAAAAGAGGTGTAATAAATTAAAACAATGTCTTGTTTCATTTCTTTGTGAGTGTTCTGTTAATATATTTTTAACTGTTAACCGTGAAAGCTCATCATGAGTCATTATTTTTTCGTTTAAAGAGAATGTGGTAAGATCCGAGGCTGGAAATTTTTTATTATATTCTACGGATTTATCTAATGATTTATTTTTTGGAATTTTTGTATTGTTTCAATATTTTAAATAAAAAGAAATATTTAAAAATATCGAATTTATGAAAATGTTAATGTATGACTGAACATTTTACTTCTCCTTACCTCTCTTCAAATATATTATATTTAAAAATGTATGACACTAATTCACTTTCGTCGTGCCAAATTAATTCACTTGTATTAATGTGCATTTGCTTATAAGTGACTCCGTATTATGCTTTATTGCAAGATGGTGATATTTAGCGTTAATTCCAGCAGTTGGACTCATTTATCCTGAGTCTGTCCACACTCAGAGCGAGTCTTGCGATTTCGAATGTCATTGGTTGTACACCGTCTGTCGACTAGTGTGTGCTAGTAACACAACACATGTTATCTACTGAGGTTTGCTCACGTAGTTCGGGTGTGCGTTACCCCGGGACGGCGTCGAGGATGCGTAATAATAAAAATGTCGTGCTTGTTAATTTGTGATGACAACTTCACAATATCACTTAAGACATGTTTCTTTGACTATGTTGTCGATCTTGCTTCCAACCATGCTGTTGCATGGAAACAGATATCTAGTTGCAATGGATATCACCCAAAACTACTGATCACTTCATTTATATTGTATTCACACGTTTTACTCACAATATCTTAATGATTTTCAATTTCAATTTCAGAAGGGCTATATTTTAACAACAACATAAATATACAGTGTATATGGCGGGGCTTAACACACGTGCGCCTTACAGAGACCCTAAAATGTACCGTGGGCTGTTCATACTATACCCCAGTATTTACTCTCAATGAACTGAGACAGAAACTAAAATTAGAGGTATTAAAATATTTCGATTATTTGAAAGGTAAATGATATCAGTAGCGGAAAAAGAAATTAATAAATGTTAATAAGTTATAATAAGAAAAAAATTACTGTAATGGCTATTTTTTAAAATATAATTTTCATTTTTAATCTCAGCTATTGTTATATTACTTAAGTGACTGTTTCCTTCATTGAGCACTGTTGGGAACTACGGAAAACCAACGGTTAGGGCTAGCGCGCTAAGCTTAAAAACAATGTGGTTGGTAACTGGAAACCTGTAACAGAACAAAAAAATTCGGCGGCAGAATCAAATAAATTCATAGAAAGAATACATACTTATCTGCAGGGCAAATAACATATGCATACATACCAACATACCCAAATAAATCTTGTTTACATATTTACCTATATACACGTACATGTACATGGACCCATATTCACACATGTACACATTTTTAAATCAATTAAAAAAGAGACTAAAATAGAATACTAATATTACTACTACTATCACTTAAAATACTACTACTACTACTACTAATACTAATAATAATAATAATATAGCAAGAATAATTTAAACAGATTTAAATTGTGTTCATTCTGGTCAACTCCTTCATCAGTTCCGCCTCCCTCTTTTTTCGAACCTGCCAAGGAGTAAAGTAACGGATATTCTATTATCTCCCATTATTTCAAAAGCTAAAATGTAATTTCTTGGTTTACGATTGTATCCCCCCTCAAGCAGACACTTTTTTCGACCTATTTCAGTGCTAACGCAATTTAACAGAATGTGGACCCAATCTTCTTGTTCCGTGCATAAAGGGCATTGCGAATCTCGATCCCCCCTCAGTTTCCTTAATTTCCATCCCCCAAGTCGAAACCAAGCGTAACCTGCTCTTGCTACCTTGTTTAATTTGTCTATGTACGGTTTTCGCCCCCAGTCTCCTGCCACAATATTCTGCACGATTAGTGACCTCTTTTCCTGTCTCTCAGCCGTTATGTTTTGTTTCTCTATGTCTTCAAGTCTCTGAATAATTAATTCATAATCAGATCTCGCCGGAGCTGTCTGCCACAAGTGTCCTAGACCGGTAGTTCCGATTATAGTTCTATTTTTTTTACCCCACCCATCGTTACACGTTAACTCGTAGCAATTAATAATGGCAGCGAAGAATTTTCATTAATAGGAATGCTAGGATTGTAATAATCTGAATAAGTTTCTAAGGAAATGAAATATGAGCGTTTTGTTGGCGCATTTTATCAATAACAATTATCTTCGCCCATCCCTTAAATGGTAGTGTTTTTAGAATTTATCGCGTAATGAAAATTAGTAAGAATGGTTTTAATTTATTCTGCTGATGTTGTTGCTGACAATGAAAAGTTAGAGAATAAACATATTATGGAAGAACGTAGAATAAATGCTCTTACGACTCTGTTCAACGGTCATGAAACGCTGTCCCCTAAGTACGTCAAGGACGAGTTTAGACATGACCGAAAGGTCACTATATCGGTAAAGCGAGAATCTGAAAGAAATCTAGCACACTTTGAATATGAAACTTTATTAATCGATTCGCGTACGTGATTCATATTATTTTATTAATCGATTCGCGTACGTGATTCATATTCGCGTACGTGAGAATAATGATGAAACAAGAATGAAATTCTTACTTTTTTAAATCAGGAAATTGCAATAGGAAATAATAACACAAATATTAATTTCAGAAGGCAAAACGTGCGGCCAAAGTGAGCCGTTTCTAGCAACTCTTCCTATTTTAATCGTCAGCTTCTTCTGTGTTTTTCCCTTATAAGATTAAGTACGACATAGCGAGGCCAATTCGCACTTAGCACAGGTCTTGGCTTCATTCCCTCTTGAAATACTCCAGTTGCTCCTTCCTTGCCAGCTGATATCTGCTTGTGACGCCAGCAACTGTTTTGCTATTGGCTCTCCTTGTGGTAGCGAGCAAAATTTCTGCAAACACAAGTGTCTGACGACATACACACGATTCTAAGGAAATAAATGTTAACATTACAACTTCATTCTTTTCTGGTCCATCTGTTGTATACGTACATGTTTGTGTAACAGTTACGATCTTAATATATTACAGTTTTTTTATCAAAAGTTATTTATTTTATGCATATCGATATTTTATTAACATTTTAGGTGCAGGCATCTTCGGATAGTGGAATTAACTTTTATATTAACAAACTTCAATATCTCGTTAAGTTGGTTTCGTCGAGATATTAAGGCTGGATTTTGGGTGATTCTAATTCTTCCATGATGTAATTTAGAATTAAGACACCAGATAAATTTTAGTGGAGAAGCGGACATTCGAACAATGGTACTTGAATTAGTATGTTTTCTTCTTTTTTGACAGCAGACAAGACCGCGTCTCCGTGGAGTTTTATAACTGTCTCTCTAGTACAGCTCGGAAATTCTCTTGCTTGGCAATCCAGTATTAAACACGTCATTGAAAATTGATGAAAAGCACTGTTCAGGTACAAGGGTGAGCTACTTTGAGAGACAAGCTGCAAAATATAAAATGAAATTTTTAAAAAAGAGTCTGGCTGCTTCCTTCGAGGCTGACAATAAAGGAGATGTGCAGAAAAGAGACAGAATTATTTTATTCTCAACGCTTACAAATGGAGACAATTGCGTCGACGAACTGAGAATTTTTGGGGGAGTTGTTGGAGTCGGAATATATGGTGGCTCATGAGGTTGAGTAAAAAAAGATGGAATTGTTATTGAGTAGTTAAAACAAATCATCGCTCATAGAAATGGAATGCTTATCATCTCAATAGAACTACATACTTCGAATATATTTTGGTCTTGAGAATAAATCAAACCCACTGAATGTATAATGATATACAGAATGTATCAAGAAATTTTAATGAAAAACAAAAAACAAAACAAAGGAAGTAGATTCCGCCTGTTCTTTGCATGGGAAATAAATGTGATGTTTTACACCTCATGTGTTGTCATTTTCCCCCTGTACATTGTCTGCACCAATAATAAACATTATTAAATTTTAAAATATGGTAAGTTTGCAGTTGTTATATTTCTTATTTAAGACCAAACATTAGTTCTCATTAATTTAGTATTATAAATATTGGAAGTGATTAAATACGTTGTCAAAATATCTGCACTCTCTAATTTTTGACCAAAATTCAAAATACAAAGAATACCGAGAAAGAAGACAAAGCCAACATTATTAGAAATACTATTTTTTCCTCTATATTAATTTATAGTGCTTTTGTTATGTGATTGAAATTCATAGTTCTCTAACATATCTCAAAATCACTTTCTACTAATTTACTTATAGTTTCTTAAAGAACATTGTTATTATGTAATTCATTAAATTATTTTTGATAATGTAATAGGTGTAATAATCAAAACAAATATTATCACACGGCGTTAATAATGTACAATTAAACGATAATATGGAACAAAAACAGTTGACACGTGTATACGACAACATAGAGCTGAATAAGCTTCGTAACTCTCCACTCCACCCAAAATTCCGTAAACATTTTATGATAACCCCGGACAGAAGCCTAGGCGAGGAAACGTACGGGCTATAAATACTACTATTATGAGTAAAACAAATGAAAATAAAGATTCATTTATGTTTTTATTTGAATGTTAGTAAATCATGTTACACGGACTTTTATTTCGACATATTAAGACAAGTGATCATAAAGTCTTTCCATGATTACAAAACTTTATTTCTGATTAAATATGGTAGATACAACTATGCGGTTTGTTGCAAATGGCAGATTAACTCATAATACTTTTATGAATTCACTTCCACATGTGCTTCGTTTGTTGCCCGTAGAATGTCTTGGCGAGGTGAAAGTATAGTATGGCTTAATGCACAACTATTATTTGATCACTCTTTTTCATTGAGCGTACCATTACGGGACATATTGGAACTGTACGTTGCACATCAGTTACAGGAATTTCAACTATGGGTAGTGTTTCAACAAGATGGTGCACCGCCACACTGGGGTTTAAGTGTTCGCGAGTTCTTGGATGATTTTCCGGACTGATGAATCGGTAGAGACGGTCTAACACCATGACCATAACGTTCACCAGACGTCACTGGGGGTTACGTTAAGGATAAAGTGTATAGTTCACATATTCCAGATGTGCAAACTCTTATTGCACGACTACTAGATGTTGGCAAACTCATGGAGAGAAATTGATTGTCACCAAGACGTTCTACGGGCATCAAATAAAGCATATGTGGAAATGTATCTATAAAAAACTTTGAAATAAGCTGCCATTTGCAACAAACGGCGTAACTGTATCTACCATACTTCCGAAATACAGTTTTGAAATTAGGGTCAGGCGTTATGCTCACCCTTATATCAAGAGGATACTTACATAAATAAATAAACAAACTTTATTGTCAAAAAAGCCGTTACAAACTTCGTATGACCACGTGGAGAACAATAAACTAATTTATCTCTGGAAGCAAGCAAGGGGCCATCCCATCAATTCCGATCAAGGGCCCTAAGGCTGAGGCGGATTTAACATTTCAACATACTCCTAACGATAAAAAATAGTGCGACACGTGTTTGAGTATTAACAAATACCAACAAATATTGTATTTAATACAACAGAAAACTCATTTCACAAGTACGTATTATTGTCAAACTATGAATCATTCGAAAAATATTGTTGATAATTCGTAACTATTAAATAACACTAAATTCACTAATGATTATTTCAATTGATGACGTCCCTAGGCCAGAGTCTAGCGAGTCTTTATTAAAAAAATCCGCCTCTCCCCGAAGGAAAACCGGTGAAAAACCCGGGTCAGGATGGGGCTACAGAATTAATGTACACAACCGTGCCAGGGTTGAGTATACATAAAATTAAATTTATATGAATAATAAGCCGTAATTCAAGCATGCAGATACAGAACAGCATGATACAGAAAGCAGCATTGATGTATAAATTGATATATTTTACTTATTTTCAGTATATAATTATCCATTAGAAGACACATAATTTCTAAAGTCCTATGTTGTTTTTTTGGCAATTTATGATTGAAATATTTGGGTCGAGAATATTGCCATTTTAGCTATTCAACTAAGAAGAAAGTTATAAATTAAGAATGTGACGATAGCTATTGTCTTAATAAATACCATTTTTCATAACATTTTCTACACGTTTGGATACCCTGTGTGTCAAAAATACATGAAACTCTCCCGTAAATTATAATAAAATTTCTCTAAATATACACATAAGAAATCGTATTGATTTACAGCGTTAATACAATTTGATGAACTATAGCCGTGACAACCCCAATTAACGTCGTACTGAACAACAAGAGTTGAGAATTTAATTCATTAGGTATTCGCTTCTTTCGGGTTCAACGCAATGTTTCCGTTTTATAAGCAAAAAAATATATTTGAAAAATACCGATGAGTGCATATGTCTGGAGTGGGTNCGTTTTATAAGCAAAAAAATATATTTGAAAAATACCGATGAGTGCATATGTCTGGAGTGGGTTCTAGAATATTTCAAACCTCCTTGAGTCCGTTTACTTCAAGGTAGTTTCTAGTGACGGAGTTTTAGAAAGTAACTTCTGTCGAGAAAGACGCAATCTATGGAGTGTGATGCCATACGGAAGCCACAAGATTTATTCAGTTGACAGAGTTACGATGTCTGAAGAACGATACAAGTTTGAATTAGTGGAATTGGCGAGAACGCTACGGAATGCTGATGTTGTACGGCAGAGTTTCATTTGAAGACGAATAACTCTGACAAGAATGAAACATATTTGGAAGTAATGAGATTGTCGTAGCGGCACCATTTTGTTTTCGACAAGAAACAAAAACGAAATCGTAATTGCAGGAAAAAATACAGAAAGTTCATATAGCCAATATTTTGGAGTTGTTAATATCATTATTTATATTAGTACACAAAATTTATAAGTGATAAATTCACCAAAGATCTCTGTTAGTACAAATAACCATTTTTATGTATGAATTTGTAGAAATATATTTTAAAAATTATGATATGACATCAAAATAAATATTATATAAATATAAATAACTTGTTTTTTTATATTGCGAAAATAATATTGCTTAAACATTGAAAGTAAACGATAATACACTCTATTGTATGTGATTTGTATAGTCTCCATTCCAAATAAGATTTTCAAGTTACTTTCTCATCTATCCATTCTCACCCATTCTATTCGATTCTCGTTGTCACCACATTCACACATTGTGTCTGATGAATCACGTTAAAATATTGGTTTACAGTTGTTTATTAAAGATAATATTTTCTGTTATAAAAATATTTTGTGTATCTCATTAGAGATACTGCTGTACTTTCAGAATAATAAAGTGAAAAGAAAAATACTGCGTACTTATTAGATAAAGTATTGTTGGTGTTATTGTAATTTAAGGGTTAAGGAGGTGGCATTTTTGTAATAATGCGTAAGCTGCATGTTCGAAAGCCGTAAGTGATGTTATATTTTGAACAATGATCAATTTCTACTACTTTTGAAATTGTTAAAATTTTTCTGTTTTTATCTTTGGATACGTAACTGTTTGTATAATATGATTAAATAGTACACAATAGAATATCAAAATATTATTTTTTTTGCAAATTATAAAATATAAAGATATTATGTATTAACTTATCATCATTATAATTACACAAATAAAAGCGTATAAATGTATAAATTTAAGTATCACTAATCTAACAGTACTAACATGTGTAATAAAACGGAACTTAACAATAAGGAAAAAATAACCATGAGTTAAAATAAAGTAAGTCCCGAGTTTTGGGCGTCAAATTGACATAAAACAGGACAATTAATTAATTAGATCATTGGGTAATTAAAAAGAACATGGAATCTCAGGGTATTCATTGAAATGGGTTTTTGGGTTCGAATTATTTAACTAGGTGACCACAACACTCGGGGTTCCTTATCCCACAAGGAAAACGCAATTGTAAAACAAATCAACTAAATTGTTTATTCAACAATAATACATAATGCTTAAATCTAACATGCTCTCTTCCTTTTCAACCCCACTAATCATCCCCCCCAAAAGGAACACACAACAGAAAATCTTCACGTCAAACACCAACATGCTATAACTTGTCATCAACTAAGGTGTTGACTTCAGTCATTGATTAAAAATACATAAAATAATTAAATACAGAATAACTCATTTTCTTGACAAGGCCCTAATTGGTTAAGATAATGTTTTTAAAGTTCTGAGCGGGGCCAAAATTGCCGTACACTGTAGCACACGATGTTCTTCTTCGCTTTCGCTTTCACTCCAACTGAATACAACCAGCATGTATCTATTACCTTACTCAAAGATGGGTGATGAGATCATGAAGATGGCGCAGATATACTCGCCCTTGAGACCCACGGGAGTTCGCCTCCTTTCGTCCGTCAGCTAGTCCAAGCCGCTCGTCCATTCAGAGAACCCGACTCTCGGTTCCCGGAATCAAGGCGCGCCAGCTGATGTGCTTCCGCCTCCTCAGGACGACACCGTCGTCTTCCGCATACCAATCCGGTTCCCAGGAATTCGATCCAAATAATAATTTATCGCCACTAGTCCCGAATTGACCAAGTTCATGCTCGAATCATAATCGAGTGAATTTTTTTAGACCGAAAGACAGATTGATTGTGGAATAAGTCTCCAATGATTCTTCTCAAAACCGAGTCCAACAAGCGTTGTTCAGGATATGAACAAGTCGAGCCATCATTACCAAGTCCAAAAATGATGCTCCGAAAATAATCTGTCGGTAAAGAATCATACAATAATCTAAGTATCTCAATAAGTATCTGACTGCCTTAAGAATCTTCGAATCCTTGTCCGTATCTTCCTGTCTGCTTCTGCGCCCTCTTTTATCAGTTCTATCCCCACTTCTACTAACGACCTCCCTCCCGTGACTGCAAACTTCAAAAACCTCGTGACCGGGTTCCGCCAATACCTATGAATCTCGTAGTCACGTTGGGTTCTCTAAATTCGTCAAAAATTGGACAACGAGTGAAAAAGTTTCTGGCCACTCATGACATTGCTTTTTAAAAAGATTCGTTAGTCCACAGTCAACCGTCTTCTCACTGTGGCAACGCTTCTTTCGAAAGAAATTTCAGGTCTAGACATGTTTGTCCCTTTTATTGTCTTCCTGGCCATCCAAGCTTTCCTACGCGTCACTTCTGCGACGCACGCCAACGGTTATACTATGGTAAAATTTCTACTTTTATTGGGCCGAACCCACACCCTGGCTCTTAGCCACGCTGCCGTCGGTCCCTTTAAATTTGTAAAGGACTCTGCGCCCTACGTCCCCTGAGTGAATGTTCTTTTAACATACGCTGTCTCCTTTCTAACAACGACCTTCCTTTTCAAAAAATATACTTTGTTGTTTTCCGCCCTTTTCACAGTCCCTAAATTTAAGGGTTCCTTTCTTCAACGAAGTAGCATCATCCCACGACCTTCGTATAATTTTTCAATTGATTTGAACGGACCGACGCCTCTCTCGCGTCTTAGAAAAGTTTGCTTTGCTTCTTCCCCCTTCTATTCGAAAATATCTGCGTCGTACGTTACCACTGTTATATTTGAAATACATCGACTCGTGCTGATATTTGTTTTATTTAATTTTGTTTACGAATTATTGTATAATTACACATGTTACTAAACGCCATCATATACTCAACTCAATCAATCAATTACAAAATATTTGTTTTGTCATCAATCATACAGAAGTATTCAAATAGTAAATTTTATGTGTATGAAAAGAAATAAATCTTCTCCAAGTAACAAAAATCATTGTGTACTGAGAATCCTATTATTTATTTAATTTAGAAAATTTAAAATGATAACAATAGAAAGCAGTAGCTCTCATAAATATGCATTAAATGTAACTACAGAAATGTTTCAATTCATATTCGTCCAAAATCTCCTTCATAAAAGAAATGGCCTGTTTGTTATTGGGATAGCTAATCATTGGTCTGAAATACTGTAATATGCACTTATCACTTATCGCATCTTTCTTAATTTACAAACTAGCGTACGCTTAAAAACTAAACGAGAAAAATAATTGACACTAAAATATCCGAAAATATACATACATTTTAAGTTTTCAGAAGAAGCGAAATTTCAACCCCCCTGGGGGCTGTAGGGGGGTGCTGAGGGAAAAATTGATAGTTAAACTTTTTATAGTCATAATCGGTTTGAGCGCCCCAAAATACGTAGGGGTAGTAGGGTCTACCTTATGGGTTTCGACTTTTTTTTCTTTTTGTGTGCCTGTGTAACTTGAGATCGAAAGTAAATGTCACGTAGTGTGAAGTTTATCCTCATTCTCTGGATAATGCTAGTTCAAACCTCTTCCTCACATCTTAGCTAAATGATCAAAGTACGATCTCTCACATTTATCTAGAATTAATACATTTGTATACAACCCATTTTATTAGGGTCGGCAAAAAATCGTAAAGTGGTTGGAAGAACAAAACTAGTTTCTTTGAAATTATCAACAAGTGCAACGATACAAATAATTTGCAGAGGGTACAAACTCGATTACTACAGGATCACTCATATAAATAAATTGGACACCGATACTTTGAGAATAATCTCTCTTAGACCTACAAATATTTTGTTTATTTCAACTGTCATTGCCAGACGATACTAAATGTTACAATACATTACATGATCCTTTGTTAAAACATATATATATATTCTAAACACAAATGATATAAAATATTGCACAAAGTTTCGATTCTTTTTGTGTAACATCAGGAATTTATCTTACTTCTTACGAACTGTGAGCTCAGTTCAGTTATAACTGACGGGTAACTGTAATAAGTCATAACTGACGTGAGCTCACGGCTCTTGAGATGTAATGTCAATGCGTATTGATCCACAAAAAGAATTGAAATGTTGTGTAATATTTTATCTAATTTGTGTTTGGAAAAAATGTATGTGTTTTTAACAAAGGGCCGCTTTATTTGATGTTGATAATATACGCAGACGAAAAGTATGACTAATACATTACATGTATAACTGGTTTGCAATGAAGATATGGGGAAACATCTAACCTCTCGAGATATGATTAACGTTTGTGCAGTGGTGGATAAAGATCCCCTTTCTGAGTAAGGAAACACTCATTCACGGTTTGAAAAGTAAAAGACACACCTCTAAACTTGCGAAGTACAGTGCGAGAGTTTCTGCGATTCGTATGCAGATGACGAAAGCGCAATGAAAACTAGGGAAACAAGTAAACTGGAGTTTGCAAGAGAGACGCCATCTGACCTACGGTTTACTTTCCCCATTTTATCTCTCTCAGCTATTCACGTCCACTAATGTTTCCTCTCTTTAGTTCCTCTCTCTTGACCTCTGCTTCGTCCATCTCCGTTTCTTCCTATTCTTATATTCGCTTCGTGCATGCATTGCTGCTAACTCACGGAGAGAATGTCCACGAAATGTGCTGGAAAATTATTTCTTGCTCACAAGGTACTCAAACAATTGATATACGAATCAAATTCTATCTTCGAAGAAAATTACCAAAGTTTCCTCATTTAATATTCAGCACTCCGCAACCTCTGAACTTCACATTAGTAATTAATCAAATACGTAGGAGATCGTGTTAGATCATAACATTCTTGGACGCCTGGATTCATAGAGAAAAGGGCCAGAAAAATATTTTCCAGTGAACTTTATACACATAAAGAGGGGATTCAGAAATCGTCTTGTCCAATTATTATTAAACATAGATCAATCTTGAAGAAATGGTTCGACCATATCATTTTTCTTAGGCTTGTAATCACAACTCATTGGAAAACATTTTGCACTTTCATGAAAATTACACAGCATTTTTTGTACTGTTACTCTATGGTTATAGCAATTATTTTTATATTTTGGGAGGAGTATTGGTATATGCATGTATATTGACGCGTGCTTGTACTGTACGTATGAGTGTGTGTCTGCATCTGTTTGTAAGTGATAATGTGTTTCCGTACGTACGTGAATATACACACATATAGGCCTAATTTAATTATTATCTTTCTCGCTTCTTGTCTACTAATTTTCTAAGCATTTGATTCCATGTGTGTGTATTTTATAGATATTTGGACGAAGATTTTTTTTAAATTTCACTTTATTGTATTAT
>NNCF01127173.1:60091-75060 GCA_002313205.1 Laupala kohalensis
GGTTCGAACCCCGGTCCCGTCTCCCATTTTCATTCGACGTAACATGATTAATCTGTTACCTGGCGGTGAGGTTCACCGCAATCTAAGAGATTTCTATTATTGTATTATGTATATTCTTATTATGTCTATTATGTTTTCCATCTGCAGCCGAGCATTGCTCACTTGCAAATTAATAAATTATTATTATTTTATTCCGTTCAGGATCTCATCTTTTTTTGCTGGTCGTAGTGAGGTAGGGGCTACACCAAGCACACGAACTCTGGATGATCCAAATATTTTCTGACTATTCTTGATGTGTTGAGTAGAACAGCATTCTGAAGTTGTACATAAATGGTCTTATTATTATTATTATTATTATTATTATTATTATGTCCATCGATAACTCTTCTTGCTTTGTATCATAAGACACAAAATACTTAAAACACAACTGTAAACTGTAATATAAAGAAATTCAGTATATGAATCGGTAATTTGTGACAGCGCTAGTGGTCATGTCCAACCTCCTTTACGACCTGCGAGTTCTATATCCAACGTTGGGGGACACAACGTAGAGTTAGTAAAACTCTCAACCAATCTATGCTGTCAGAATTAATATTTGACTTGATATATTTGACGAGATAAAATAGGAAATTGTGTTCGGAATTGCCCCGTCATTTATTAGAATATGAAAACATTTTATTATAATATTAAATATTCATAATATTTTTAAGTACATATACTATTTAAATTTTCCAGTTTGAAAGAATATACATTTGTTGACAATCAAAATATAGCGTAACAAATAAATAAATATGACCCATTAGATTTATTCGGCGGGCAACATTTTGAGTAATCCCATCCCGTGCTGGTCCGATCAATGGAAAGTGTGTAAAGAAAATTGCCTGCAGGCTAAGAGAAGTAGGACAGCGCTGATCTATGATACTGATTTTGTTGTATCTCTTACGCCGGCACTTTGCTTGGCGTTCCGTTTTGTGTATTTGTCAACAACTGTAGATGAGCGTTTTGTCTGTATTCGTTGAATATGCTCTACTGTGGCAAATACGCAAATACACGAACAACCGTATCCGTCCTCTCGTCGGTTTTTAGTCGCACATCAAAGGACTCAAATAAGGCAAATATTTGCGTGAACCGTCCACACTTGGTTCGCGTGTTTCGCTCAGATGAGTGCGTGATCGAGATTTGTTGATATTCTGGTTCTTTAATCTATATTATCTTATTATACAATTTCTTTCATACGGACTGGAACATATAGATGGGTTGGGAGAACGAAAGAATATAAATATTTCTTGAATTATAACAAATACATCCCGTCCATCATTGGTATAAGAAAACATATGTGACATTATTCAGTTATTTGCGTGTTCGACCATATGAGGGTGGCATGTTTGTAATATTAGTGAATAGTCAAATATTTAGCCAATACAGCGAATATGCTACGCAAATACCGCAACGCCAAGTAAAGTGCCAACGTTAAATAACTTGCTTTATTATTTTAAAACATTGAGCTTCATTCACTTACACCTTTACACAACTACTCGTTTTATAGAAAGTGATTTCCTTCACTCGTCTCCAATCCCTTATTTAGACCTACACCTGGCACTGCGTATATTTCCACATATATTGACACGTATACTCAAGTTCCAAATAATTAGCAAGGACGCACCATTAGAAGAGAGTGGGTAACGAAAAATCTCTTTGCAGTCGAAAACTAAACGCATTACTTATTTGACACATGTTAGAAAATCATTATGTACTGGAATAAATTCTTTTAATGTATTTATTCCATTCATTCTTAATCCAATAATCTTCTGAAAAACGTACTAGTCTAGTGTTTTGTATTCCCGTTCCCACGTTTCACATTAGAAATTTAATCATGAGAAAAAATTGAACATTATTCAAAACAGCTATTTTATTACAATTCTTATGCACATTGAAGTATTTAATACATATTTGATTGAAACTATTCATAATGGACCAAAAATATTTCCGGTTTTCTTGCGAATATGTGAATACTATTATTATATAGTTTTTCCATAACATTTTTTGTAAATATCAAATTATGTATCATAAAAATTGATATACATTTCTTCACCCTGTCTAATAACAATTTAGAAAGATAAATGATAAGATGGATAAAGATATAATCCAATTTATGGTATTCAAATTGTTGTTACAGCACTAATGAGACACTTACAAAGATTGTTGATAATTTAGTGAATTATTATGATTTCCTGATATAGATCGTGAAAAGAAATAATTGTATTAATTTATAATTCAGGAGGAAATATTTCTATACTAAAAAAAAACTCACAACAATATAGGAAAAAAATGTGTTTCACTCCATTCTATTTCAATACAAATTATGTATTTTTGAAATTATGTTGTTTGTGTACTGTCATTTTAATCGTAAATTATAACTTTTTACACAATTGATGTTCATTCGTCAACTATTATTATTTTTCAATTGATAACTTTTTATAATAAAATGTATTATTTACGCAATTAGTTACTCTTGAGTCATGATTTGTAATCGAAAATAATTCTTGTAAACCAAAGTAAACGTTCAAAGATAAAGTTTGATCCACTATGCTTTTTACGGGGAAAACTTCCTATCTTATTTTCCGCTCTTTTTTGCCCACGTACAGTCATGATAAGGACGTATGTCTATGCATCTGTCCCACTAAATAATTCACACTTGAGATCTATTACCCTCTCTGGAAATGACATTGATAGCGCTTCGAATGTATGTATTCTCCAGACCTCTCATCTTGATGTATGGCGCTGGTCGATTCCGTATGCGATGCTAAAATGATGCGATAGAATTGGTCTTCTTCTTCTGTACCCAACAAGATCGTCTCAAGTTTCGTATACTAAGAATAAAGACACAGCAAAGGGAATATATCACGAACAATGACAAGCAATGAATTTAACAAACGATTGATATGTAAAGAACAAGATCCCCAGTAACGGCCTGATAACCGCGGAACGGGGCTAACAGAGAAAATTTTTTTAAAAAAAACAAGTACCTGAGAATGACTTACATTTTGTGATAAACATGTAAAAGTCAGTCTCCAATTTGTTCTTTTATTCTTTTGACACTTTCATACGAATTGAAAAATTTTATATTTGCCTGAATATGTTTACGTAATGCATATCTAAACAGTAGTTTAGATTTTTATGGTATTGCTTTGTACTCGGAAATGCAGTTTTTATTGTTTATGACATTTTTGTGTACTTTTGAGAAGCATTGTTTGACTTCTACGTGAAGTTAATTAACATTTTTTCTTAGGTGAAAGAAATAAAATTCTTTTGAATTCATCTACATCTTTATAAAGACAACTCTGTGATCCTTTCAAACTATTTAAATACATAAAGAGGATTTCTATATATATATACATTGAAAATAACTTTTATCGTAATATCGATATTTATTTACAAGACAAATATATACGTCCTGATTTGCCCACAAATATATTTACTCTCTGTTCTCTGTTTTCCATCATTATTTTCGGAGTCCCTCTTTCCTTTTGATCCAAAAGCCAAGTTCTTTACGGACGTCAATAGAATTCAAAACTTATAGCTCCTGATCGTCATTTAGAAAGCAGTCGCTTTGACGTTTCGATCGGAATCAAATGGAGGAAGTAACTTGACTCTCATATATATATGTCTACGCAGTATGTAGAACGATTGAAATCGCGACAAAAATTAATCCATGGCAAGATTTTGACTTAAATAGCACGCTTAAGGAATCACGGCTATTCGGCTGGAACATTTAGATGGGTTGGGAAAACGAAAGAATATAAATATTTCTTGAATTATAACAAATACATCCCGTCCATCATTGGTATAAGAAAACATAAGCGGCATTATTCGGTTATTTGCGTATTCGACCATATGAGGATGGCATGTTTGTGATATTAGTGAATAGTCAAATATTTAGCCAATTCAGCGAATACGCTACGCAAATACCGCAACGCCATGTTCTCCAGACTCTCGCCTAAGAGCGGTGATTTATTGAAATAATTAATATCAAAAGTTGAATAGGTACGAATTATAAACAATATTTTCCGAATAATCTCCAGATTGATAATAATACGTACTTGTGAAATAACTTTTTTGTGTTTTGTTTATACAAAGTCGTTGGTATTCTGTTAATATTATAACATGCAGAGAACTGTTTTTATTGTTATCTTAGGGCTGTACTGAAATGTTGAATCCGCTCTGATCGAAACTGATGGGATGGTTCTTAATCAGAATTGATGGGATGGCCCCTTGCTTACTTCCGGAGAGTAAATTAGTTTATTGTTCTCCAAGTGGTCATACGCAGTTTGTAACTAATTTCTTGGCAATTAATTAATTTATATTTATTTCTTTAATAATAAGAGAAAAGGAAGAAAAAGGAAAAGACGTAAAATATATGCATATATTTCTTTCGTGTACCCACACGTGGAGAAGACTGGATAACTTTTGGTCAGGTGAAAGTGGCGACAAGCCGGGAATAGAACCTGGGACACTTGCATTGATCGCAGAAGTGTTAATCACTACACCACCCGTTCTCCCAAAACTGTGCACCACCTCCACCCAGCTGTAACTCCGGTTCTTCACCATTTTCAATTGACCTAAAGTTATCACAAGAGAAATGTAAAGTCGGAACGAGAAGCACGACGGCATATTGTGGATTCACCGATCAAGTAGGATTACTTCAAATGTTATATGTCGGGAAATGGATAATTCAGTGAATGTACTGAGACTATAAATCCAGGTACTAACTGCCTTTGATTTTCAAGTACTTCTTCTTTCAACTAACAATTTTTTCAGTCAAAAGTAAAGTAAAATATTACCGTAATAGTTTAAACGATTCCTGTAAATGATTAATTTCAAAGATGAATTCGAAAAAAAGGGAGCCTCGTGAATGAAATATTTTATCACTAAATAAAACAAAGAAATGTGTTGATAAAAATACAATGATAATTAATGTATAGATTTTAAATGAATGCTGATGGAACCCTAGATGGCGTGATCTATTAACTTCTTTTTCGAATTATGTATAAAACGCTTGTATCAATAAAAACTTCTTAAACGTTGTGTTAAAAATTGTAAAATCAAGTCCAGAGTATCATGCATCCTACATTTAATGAACTATCTGAAGTACAATTGACTGCTTATAAAATATTTAGGTGACCAAATTGTGTAAATGACCGGAACAATGTTTTGTGGTGCTTATATTACAAAATATTATTGCATACTTTTTGTGATGGTCATATAAATGTGGGAAGAATGTCGATACAAATTATTTGTTTATTACATTAATTGGTTTTGTGTCGTGTATGCGTCTTTCGACATTTCACGACAGTGTCCTTGCTTATCTCCGTTCCTTTATTCTGATTCTTCGTCCTGTCTTGTCTCGCCTTGTTTATAATCTCTCTCTTTCGTCATTTCCCTCTTGTCCATTTTGTCGTTTCCTCGCCACATCGCCACCCGGAGGATCCCATCCCTATCTACAGGAAGAAGGGCGTTACTCAACCGCTTAGTTTTTCATTGCGTCTTTTACGTGCTTAATAATATTTATATACCATTTAAATTAATGACATTTGACTTGTTTCGAGAAATTCCTTCCCTCACATTCTCTACTCATGTATATTCTCTCACCACATGGAGAATGTCAATAATAATCCTGAACGATTTTCATGAAATAAATGTATGAGCTCTGAGACAAATTAAACACAAGAGGAAATTAGTATAATTCCTCTCCCAACTCCAAAAGCTTTCAGAGTAACTGTGGACGTAAAATATCTCAAAACCAGTGCGAAGCAAAGACATTTTAATCCAGTTCACGCAGTACCGAACGTCACGAGCAAATGGAAGCAATTATGTAGCAAGTGCACAACGACGGAAGGCACTGAAGGGTCATGGGTGGAGAGGAAGAGTGAAGGAAAGAATTGCGAAAGGGACGTAAGAGCTACAGCCATTTAAAAGGGTGCAAGGGGCGCTTGCGAGATTCTGTAATTAAACTGCTGGCAGATAACGAATATCGCCAACCATGGACTGTGACTACGGCACTGGGATAATACTCAGGATGACTGGAAGCTAATGCGTAATGTTCGTCTCGTAGATTTGCTTACTGTCGCGAATGCACAGGAATGGATTCTGTCGGAGTTCAAAAGAAGTAGAAACTTTGATGTGTTATTTCAGTTTTGTAGACGAGGTATACAAGTGGTTCGGCTTTCATACTATCAGTTCATACAATGCATTTCAAAACACTGCGTTGAAAAATGGAGGGAAAATGGAGCACGTTAATAGGAACCAGAAACACACATGAACCAGGAGGAGATAAAATGACGCAATGACATAGTAAGAACAACAGACAAAAAGTTGCTATAATAGTTATTAGGAGAATTGAGAAACTTGTAGGTTTTACAACAAGGACCCGTTTCACAAAAGTACAAATGTTGTTCATAACAACTTAACAAGTAGTTAGTTGCAATCGTTTCACCAAGATTTCGATTACTTGTCAGTAACAAGTACTTGTCGGTAACAAGTGTAGTGCCTTCACATTTGTCAGTAACAAGTATTTGCGGACTGCCTACTCTTTCTCGTTTGATTCTGCGTTACGTAATGTCAAATTTGGTATTTCTAAAATATTCATTAGTACACTTTTTTGGAGACATAGTACAGGTAGTGATAGTATTTTTTACGTATTATTGAAAATATTTCAAGTTTATCAATAATGACTTTCCAAACTGCATAATAATAACTGAGCTAAAATAATGATGAATAACTAAATTAAAATTTATAGTAAAATAAATACGGTTCTTTTCTTATAATACGTTTTTGTAATACTTCCCTCTTTTTCTTTCAGCTTTACAGACGTCATTCTAAAGCGTTCGTTAAATTCGTACACCGACACAAATGTGAAGTTTACTCTTTCCCTGAATGNTTTCCCTGAATGTTTTCTTCTGTCGTTGTACACGAATGAATAGCTCATCTTCATCTTCCGAGGAAGAATTCGACCACATCATATTAGTAAAATAACACTTGTAACACAATTAACCTACGTTTAGAGCTAGGTAAGAAATTCTTGGTTGGTAACAAGTTTATTTTACAAGTTTGTCAGCTACAATTGTGAGTAACGTAACATTAATGGTGGGTTACAAGTAAATCACTTGTAAAATTGTAAGAATTCACTTGTAATTACAAATTTACAAGTGTAACTTTGTGAAACGCTAATAACGGGATATTTTAACAAACTTGTGAAAATTTACTTGTCACTTACAAACTTGTACTTTTGTGAAACGGGCCCCAGGTGTTCAAAGTTCTGTCTATTAACAACGATACAGATGTCGCACCGGAGGCGATGTGAGGATCCGCGATACCCCAGGTCCATAAATTCTAAAATCTATATCATTTTCTCGATTCTCCTAATAAAGCTCTTCGCTAACCTTTTTGTCTTGTGTTCTTACTCTGACTTTTATCTCCTCCTGGTTACATGTGTTCGTATGTGATTCCGGTTCCTAAAAATGTGCGTTATTACTCCTCCAAGTTTCTACGCAAAGATTTGAAATGCATTATATGAACAGATAAGTGAAGGTCAAACCAAGTTGTTTACTTCGTCTGAAACACTGAATTAACACACAAAAATCTTCACTTCTTTTGAACTTCTACTGAAACCATTCCTTTGCACTCGCGAGAATAAGCAAAACTACGAGGCTATCAGAACATGAGTTCCAATGAGATCCTACTTTGTAGTAGTGTGCTGTATCATTTCTCCAATGTACTACGTAGAGTTAAAGACACTTTATAGAAATGAATTTCCATTTCTGTTACTTCAAATTCTTCTCAGAGTTCTGAGCTCTGATGTGATATTCAATTGAAACTTGCCTCAATGACAATCTCGAATCCTTATGAATACGACCGTGAAAGTTTTATTACAAAACGTTTTCTAGTTTTTTGCGAGAAGCTGTAGCAACCCCAGAATCCCCGGGTAAAGATGTGTCATACTTCAAGACCTGGTGCATTGACATGAAAAATTTATCTTTTTGTTCATTTTATTTCTTTATTCACCCGATTCTTCAACCCGGGAATTCTTTCCTTCATTTATTTCTCGTACATAGTATTCTCGGTATTGTTTTGGTTGCCTTTTTATGTCATGTTATTTTTGTCCTGTATTTCGTTATGGCGCCACTTAGTCTAAGTCCAAGTTTTCTTTAACATTTCCTATTGTCAAGAGTTTGGAAAACATGGCGTAGTATTATGAATACTACGCATGTTTAGAATCAAATAGTCACCGCTGTGGATGTGTAATCCTTTAAACCCAGTTACCGACCGACTAGGAAATAAACAAAATATACATAAACCATTTTTCAATATCAATTATGTAAAAGAATTCTAATTATACAGTAATCTTTACTAAGAGCACTTAGTTAAAAAATTTCAAAAATTGATATTTTAAGTTACTTCTTGACCCTTGGAAAAATCTTTATCTGTCGAAACCCTTGTTATGTCACAGGTCTTTAAAGAGTAAGAATGAGTTAAGAACAGACTTTTTTTCAAACTCATCTACGTAAAATGAAATTTTGACTATTTATTAACATAAAAGTATAGAAAAACAATCGTATTTTTAATGTTTTAGATTTTGGTAGGCAACTTGTTTATAATATACATGCATCTCATAGTTCACTTTAATGTTTTTTTTTTCAAGAAATAATGATTGTGTATATCAAGGTTGATTTCTGTCTCTTATACANTTTTTGTTTTAGATTTTGGTAGGCAACTTGTTTATAATATACATGCATCTCATAGTTCACTTTAATGTTTTTTTTTCAAGAAATAATGATTGTGTATATCAAGGTTGATTTCCTATAATACATAATGTAAATTTTTGCTGAAGAAAACATTATGGGTGAAATTGCGATAGAAGGTGCTTTTATAAATAATAATGTTATTTCGTATAGTGTAAATCTAGAACTACAACGTGGTGAATATTTACTAATTATACTAGATTATTATTTATTTAATATGATGAATACTTGTATGAAAGTGTATCGAGAAGTGTTTCATGGCGCGTTGAATTTGAATATTAAAGTAGAGGGTTTGGAGCGAGCAAAGCATATCTGCCTGGATCCCATTTCCGAGAAAGCACATCCCGTTACTTCAAACATAAAACCTTGGTCTTTGTTTGCTACGGGTGAGTTGATAGCTTTTGTTACAAGAGTTAGAAGACCACCTTCCTAGTCTACACATTAATAATGGTTTTCAGTTGTTTAGAAGGATTATGTCAAACCATAATATATGTCAAAGTTTCATATTGTATATAAGACCTGGTAACGTTGAATCGTATCATTCACGCTTTAAAGACATATAGGCGAAGCGAATAACTCAAATTCTCTTATGTCTCTTTTGTCACGGATAGTTTCCTCAATTACCTGGATAATAGTCTACTCTAACAGGTAGACTGTTTACAAATAAACATGGATGTTGATTTCAAGTGCTAAAATATTTAGAAATCTCTGGATGAGGGGTGTGATATATTCTACTTTGTAGACATCAAACTCCTTGATGCTGACATAGCGCACATCATTCCTTTCTGGTGCATAGCGCATCATCATTCCAACGTGGTGTCGGCACAACCTAAGTTCTTTGCGCATACCCATATTCAGCAGGGACGGAAAAATGAATCATGGAACCAAATTAATTATTTAAGTTGATATTTTTGGAGATAGGGGACGAGATACTTATCTCGTTTCTGGTCACGACCATCACTGTAGCCGGCATAACCCCGTTAGGCCTCATCGTCGCTCCCCGAGGGATATTTTGACAGTCGCGAGGGACACATAACATGCAGGTTGTGTCGAGCCCCATGATGTGTCTCTTGGGCTGAGTGAGTCTCTTGGGGTAGTAACGCTTATGTTGGATACGCTTGTGTTTCACGATCACACTACAATATAAATGATTCTTTCATATTGTTCTTCAGAATCAGATACATAAAATTTGGTAGGCAACTTTCTTCTTTCCAAATTATTTTGTTCACCCCTTAAACTTTTGTATATTTTTCACTAATTATCGTTAGTATATTTAGATTAACTTAGTTTCTACTGAATAAAAGTTTAAAATATTAACATAACAAATATTCATAGATATCAATATACATTATTTAATAATGTCGCCAAGTTAAAAAAAAGCGACTAATGAAAGATATTTCTAAATAAATTGTAAAATTTGACTTAAAAAGGTTCTTAAATTTGAGCATTGCTTCACAAAGATATGTTAATAAATGTTCAGGAAAAATACTTTTTATGAAACTTTCTACGTTTGATAGTTTAATAGTAAAAATTTTATGTCGTAAGATTTTAATAGAAATAATTGTTTTGAGAGTCTTTAATACAATAATTGTTTTTAGACTTATGTATATCCGTTCGTCTGTGTGCGGTAGTTTTCAGCAAACGGAAGATTTTTTAATTCATATTTTGCATTTAAAGCAGTATCTACATTTCCATGCTTTTCTTTTAGAAATTTTATTGATATCGAAATGTTAATCCATATGAAAATCAATGTACACATTGGAAAACTACTCCAATGTTTCGAAATAAAACACGATACACCGAAAATGAAACAATTATGTATTAGCAGTAATTTTCTTGATAGTTGAATAGTAAAACGATTTCTTGTTCACTACTGCATCATGTAACATCTAGAGTCCAGAAAACCAAGTATCAATGTAAATATTTCGCAATGAAAAAGAAGCAGCCTGATACAGTTTTGGAAAACTGAAACCAGGGATGTGATCACTGTGAAATATATAATAGAAAAAAAAGCTGACACTTCATATGAAAGAGCACTTAATATATTTTTTTTACGATATTATTTAACTTCTACATTTTTAACCAATACTTCTGTATTTACGTAATATTAATAGTTCAGACCCAGAATCGACTATAAGACAGTATGGAGTAACAGATTTACGCCACTGGCTTTATTAAATTTAGCATGATTGGTAACAGAATCAAATATATTCTCTGGATCTGTTCTTTTCATACTGAAACACAGAATTAGTTAGCAGGGGTAATGACAATTAGCTCTATATAATTTAATTGTTATTTTACGTCATTTCACGCGAAATCGTTAAATTGTTCTTTAGTGGAAATTTCGTTTGAAACACACGCAACTTCTTCCAAACAGTTCTCACATAACATTCGTCACATTGAGATGGATTTCTTCACAAATGACAAATATCCTTCTTTTGGGTATGTTTCATTGTTCTGAGTGCACATTTGCAAAAACAAAATTTAAATTTTATTTAATCTTCAATGAACGTCTCGACAATTTCTTTCTGAAGTAATACTCTGTGTAAAGTACCATGCTTTCGTTTATTACTACAACATTCTACATACAAGTAACTCTCTCCACCGAAGATATTGCTACGGTTATGGTAATGCTTACCGATTTTCTATCTATAGGATATGAAATTCCTTGAACAGTTTATTCGATGAAAGTAAAACTTGCATCCTACGATAGAAACGTTTAGTACAACTAATTTCACTTAAATTAAAGAAATGTAGATATTTTCAGCCAGCACTTCCTCGGGTTTTAAAATAACCACGATACTAGAACGATAAAAATTGCAATGGTAAATTCTCCTTTATCATAATCAAATTTTATTTTGATTTTTTTTCAGATTTATTTTTTATTTAATTTGCTTATAAAAATATGATATACTTTTTCGTACATTTTCCTCTCGCTAAAATCAGTGTTGCTATACTTTTTTTAATAACAATGCTGTTATTTAATAAATATCAATTGTTGACAACTTTCTTCATTTGTTCGCTTGTTTTTTCCGGAGCGAAGCAGGTATTTAATATTGTAGCTCTAAAACCTCATTTGTAGTTTTGAACAACAAATTGCAGTAAAATAATTTTGTGTTTTTTGGTATATATTTTTTAATTGAAAACAATAAAAAATGAAAAACTGTATCGTTTTTATTTTGTAGTTTACGCGTGTGACCTGTATCGTGTGCATTTGTGCGAGCTACCAAACAGTTGTGTGGTTTTAGTTTATAACGCTTGCAATTTGTATGAATTTGCTGTTTTGATTGCCGTTGGCTAAAATCGAATGAGTCGTTCACGGAAATTCCGCTCTGAGAAATATAATCACATTATTTATTATAAAATCTGAACATAATTTCTGGAGCCTATAGAGGAATATAAACCCATACATACTTTAATTATAGGTTAATTAGGGAACTCGTTATCAATCGAGATGGATGCGCTTGGAGTGAAGAGCTTGAATAATTGCCTGGATGTGTAAATATATCTTTTCAGAAAAAAATATAGAAATGAAGTCTCTATTCATCTGCAATGCGAATATACCTCTCCAGAATGTGCTCTCCAGAATTTAGATATGCTCATGTAGCATATATAAATGCAAGTTGCTCAAGTTTTTTTCTTGAATATTAATAGGAACGGTCTTGCATTTATCCATCAAAAAATATTTGAAATATTCAAATAAGCCGCAGGAAACAGAGTAGCACCGAAATCAATTTACTCAAAAACATTTTATGCGATACTACTACAATTAACGATTTATATTCATTTAATTTCATGTGATAGTTGATCATTTCACGTAACATTTTAGAAATAATTTTTAACGTTGGAGTGAGGGGACTTAAAGTAAATAACTTTGTCACCTGACTCAATCTAACGTCGATTCCATTTCTCGTGAATCACAAACTCTTTGCGAAAATAAATAAATTATATTTCATCATAACGTCCAATCCATTTCAAACAAATTGACAGACATTGAAATTCTCGTATACGAAAATCCATTCGATTTGCTATGCGTCACAGAACATTGGCTTTCTACTAACAACCTAAATTATACTGCTATTTCTAATTATTATTCTGCAAGTTCTTACTGTCAGCAAAATTTTAAAGGAAAAAATTCCCACCGAGGTACGTGTATCTACGTTCGTAATGATATTTTTTCTCCTCCACTGCCAGGCTACGAGAACTTCTGGATACATAGTGTGTTCGAATTTCCTGCATTTAATCTGACCGACACCGGTATCGTTGTTTTCTGTATTTATAGACCTCCTCAATTAGACCTTGACATATTTTTTCGGAACTTCGAAATTGTATTAAAACATTACAAATATAAATCTACTAAATCTATCGTTATATGTGGTGATTTCAACATCGATTTCATGAGTACATTCGACTCTGCATATTCACCAATTCAAGAATCTAATCGATTCCTTCAACCTTATTACTCTGATAAAGTGTTTATCGCCGCATACAGCGATCACCTTGCTATTGACTATTAATAATAAACTAAAGACACTAAAAATCTTTTACAAGTTTTCAAGAGAATTTAATGACACAAATCAATCCATATTTATAAATTATTTGCGTGAAGAAACGTGGAAAGATGTTTACAATTGCCAAAACACCGACGACAATTTCAACGTATTTATCTTAATATTCCTAAAACATTACATCTCTCATAAAACGCTTTCCCTTAAAACGCAAGTTAATTAACACAAAGGAATACAATAGATGGATCACCCAAGGGATAAGGATTTCTTCAAAAAACAAACGCCGTTTACATTATCTTTCAAAACTCTATAACCAACCACCCGAATTCCATCATTATTTTCGTAAACATAAGACTATTCTTCGTAAAGTAGTCTATGCAGCTAAAGTAATGGAAAACGACAGGCATATACAAAAATTGAACAACCGGATGAACGCCATGTGGAATATTGTTAAAAATTACGTCAACTCCTGAAATCGCGAAAAAAATATTTCCCTACTAAACGATGGCAAAATCGTATCAATTCCTCAGGACATCGCAAATTGGTTTAATTCCTATTTCTCAGAAGTAGGTAAAATAACGAACACAATATATCCAAATCAATGTTCTCCAATTATATCCACCAACATACCCAATTCTATGTTCACTTCCGAAACTAACGCCAGTGATGTCATGAGAAACATCAGCTCATTAAAAAACAAGTTTTCAACAGGCATAGATGATATACCCGAAGTTATTGTTAAATTTTCATCCCACGCTATATTAAATCCACTTATAAATAGTTTTAATATTTCTTTATCGGAAGGGGTGTTTCCCAACATATTTAAGAGAGCTAAAGTGAAACCTTTACACAAGAAAAGAAACAAACTTAATATTGGAAATTACCGACCAATATCTCTACTACCCACTTTCTCAAAAATCCTAGAAAAATTATTCTACAAGCGTCTTCTAGATTTTTTATCNTTAGAAAAATTGTTTTATAAGCGTCTTCTAGATTTTTTATCAAAAAATTACATTTTCTCTGACGATCAACAAGGTTTTAGGAAATCCTTTTCCACTACAAGCGCCATATTTTCCTTCTTAAACGATGTTACCACATCTCTAGACCGTGGAGAAAATCCTCAGGGTGTTTTTCTTGACTTATCCAAAGCTTTCGATGTCATCGATCACGGAATTCTCCTTTCAAAATTGCATTCTTTAGGCATTCGTGGACTTCCACATCAATGGCTAACTTCTTATTTAAAGGATAGATATCAACAGGTAGAAATATCCTATACTAAAAATAAAATACTTGAGCGTTGTCTTTCAGAAACAAAGCCACTTACTTGNTTCCATGCAAATCGTCTTATTGTAAACACTGACAAAACAGTGTCTATGTCATTTCACAATAGTATCACAAAATCTTTACCTCAAGTTTCTCTTTGTTTAAACGGAACACAATTAAAAACTGTTACGAATACAAAATACTTAGGTCTCCACATTCAAGACAACCTCGAATGGAATTGTCACGTTGACAATATTAAGTCCCAATGAAGCAAATTGTGTTACGCATTCCGAATCTTACTTAACGTAGTTAGTCCACGTATTTCCCGTTCCGTATATTTTGCAAACGTTTACTCCCATTTACGTTACGGCATTACCTTCTGTGGCAATTCCGGTCAGAG
>NNCF01127173.1:82183-96332 GCA_002313205.1 Laupala kohalensis
TAATGATAAATTCATACTTGTATTTATGATTTGAGAGTTCGTTCAAGTTTGTAAATACGCAGATTTCAATTTAACTTGTATTAAAGAAATATTTTATTGTTATTACACGAGTGTTTGATTGCTTGGGAAACCAAGCTGGTGGCAGCGAATTTTACCATAAGGGTTGTGGTATTTATAGTTGAATCCCGCTTCTACCCAAATAATACCCACACCGCATCTGGGCTTGTGGTGTGGAGTAACAGATGGCCACCCCTTTAGCCATTATTACTAGTATTCTATTGTAGGTTTCCCATTAAAGAGTTATTTCTCCCATTTTCTTCCTGATCCTTATCTAATTAATTGGGGGTAGACTTTCCCTATCCTTTTCTTTCATTCTGCACGGTTAAGTCAATTTGTGTCAATTTTCCTTTCCTCCAGGTATTTTTCTACCGTTGTCAACCAAGTCAGAGGAGGTCTCCCACATCTTCGCATCGTCAGGGCTGTTTAGACTATATGATATGGAGGTTGTCTCTGATTTAATATCTCTGGAGTGCGCCCCCCCCCCTCAACTTTCTAATTATAATTCTTTTAAAAAAGCGTATTTGTGAATATCCTACATATTAATAAAACAAAGTCTGAAAGTAATTTATTCATAAAAAGTACAAGAAGCATAATTATACAAAAATAACATATTAAACAGATCAATATGTTAAAAAGTATTTTTCCTCACAACCGTAAAAAGTTTGCAGCCTACATTCATATCTGCTCTTTCTACAACAAATTGCAGGAATTATTATCTTCCCCTGAACTCTTTGCATTTGCCTCATAGGATGATTTAAATAAGACGCCTCCATGATTTTTTTTCGTGATAACTCTTCCTCGTATCTTGTAAACGGTGTGACATATGGAAATTCCATTTAGCAATCTGTACTCACAATTCAATGTACAGTAAAAATATTTGTATTCATTTTTCAAAATTTTTATTTTAAATAAACCGGAAGTGGAGCACGGTATGTAAATGAAGTTGGAATGAAGTGCCCAGAAATAGGATTCTATTCCCATTTAAAGTCAATTCTCTACTTCGATTTGATTTAATTAATTTGTTCTTAAATTATCGCATAAACAAAATTCTTCACTCACACATACGACATTGGAGATCATGGCAAAAATTTGGAAATAGACTCTTCTGGAACCAATACGTTTGAATAGATCTGAAGAAATCTTTATTTTTCGACCGATAACTATACTTTCCTTTTACACACTGTAATTGGAAAGTTAAATGAAGCGCACTCTCTCCCGTATGAAAAAAGAAATATATATAATGTTAGAAGAAAACATTTTCGAAACAAATAGATCACAAAATATTTAGTTTCGGATTAAATTAAGTTGCGTTGTCTCGTCTCGTTCATTGATGGAGTCGACTTTCCACAGCATAGCTGTTTGTTAATGTTATTGTNGATGGAGTCGACTTTCCACAGCATAGCTGTTTGTTAATGTTATTGTGTTTATTTTCTGTTTATTTCTGTGTAATTTATCTCTATTTGTATATATTAATTTTCATTTTCGAATACTGAAGATGACCTCTATGCAGTCGAAAGTCGACTCTATCAATAAACAAATGGTTGACGAGACAACACAACTTAATTCAATCTTTAATTACACCAACAATCAATCACCTATTCCATATATATTTAGTTTCGGATGTTGAGCTCGTGTCGGGTATGGGAGTATTTCGTTTTGTGGTTCAAGCTAACGCGTGATCCCGCGAGACGATCGATACGTTGTCACATCGCTATTTACTGGGTCATCTTGCTGACGAGATCGTCCATGAACCTCAATCATCTCCCTGCGTTAGCGAACGCAGTCGTATAATCGTCGTCCGCTGACGTGGAATGAAAGGTGTGATGCTGGAGCAACACATCATGGTCGTCAGGTCAATGGTGGAACAGGCGGCTCCGTAATGATATATGGAGTCAGTGGTTTTACTACAGAAATTTTATAACTATTATCTTTAAACAAAATACATCAACTCACCAAATAGATAATCAACAACTAACAATATTTAATAGTAACCAAATGTATTGATTGTTTGAAGTGGTAAAATATGTCTTTCTTGGTTGAGAGTTTATGTCCAAAGGGGTGGGGGGGGGTATAGCCCCTTTAGCCCCCTCCCCATAGATCCGCCACCGAGGAGCATCCCATCAATTCTGATTAAGTACTCACAGAAAAAACAATGAAAATTCGGACTGGGAAGAGAAGAAAATACAGTGTAGCGATGAGACTTTCATAGTCTCGTCGGATCAATGCGTTAATTCTGTTGACTGATAGACCCTCGCAAAAATCACTTACCTACTTTCTTAGGAACCCTTGTATATCTGTTCCTGTAGGAAACATCAGTTGTCGGATGTGGCATCCGAGCATCGCAGCCATTACTAGTTCCGAGTAACGGCGAGTGTCAGCTATGTTTCTTTTGATCGCT
Source organism: Laupala kohalensis (assembly GCA_002313205.1). Classification (NCBI taxonomy): domain Eukaryota; kingdom Metazoa; phylum Arthropoda; class Insecta; order Orthoptera; family Trigonidiidae; genus Laupala; species Laupala kohalensis. The sequence goes on from NNCF01127173.1 coordinate 84,642, forward strand.
GCGTATCATTGTGTGAAACGATGTCACAGATATGACAATTGTAAATTTTATCTATTGCTGTATTCACTATTTCAAATTGTCAATTATATTTAAATCTAATTCTAAATTAATAAATAAATTACAACTCTCCATCTTTTAACGGACGATTACATGAAATAATATATTATAATATAAAGAATATTTGTAATACAATTTATTATATGTTTGGGCGATGTACGCCTTTTTGTGAACATGTTTTGGTTTACGTTGAATACCATGTTTAATTGTTCTGTCCCTTTGTTAAGTTTCTTGTTAAAATTTTTTCTGTGGCTTCGTTTATGTTTGTTGTAACTTTTTGTTATCACCTGACGACGACACTAACAGCTAGTTGAAACGTTGTGACTTTTCAAAACCACAAAATGAATCCAAATCGTCTGTTAAAAGATCGTAGGTAGTATTTTATTTATTTATCTTATGCATAATGAACGTTAATCGTAGAATTAGAACAAATTTTAAATTATTTATTTCTAAATTTTCTTTGTTGTAAATTTAATTAACTGTCACATCCGATTGAATTTTAACTTTAATTTCGTATTCTGAGTGTAACGAAAGGGAACCCTCGAGACAGGTGGAGTTTCACAGCTCTCTTTGCGCTGCACTTTGGTTACCCGAGTAGATTTACCATCGACTCCTAAAACTTTTCCATGAGCTCTTTGAATATAATTAATTATTAAGTTTGTAGCCTGACAGTAGTTCAGCCTTTTGCCTCATCCAAGCAGACACCTTCTCCTAGTAGCTCTACCAACAAATAGCTGAGTTATCTTTCCTTTCTCAGGTCGACCTTCCATCGATCTGCAACAACGACATACGCGATCTTCCTCACTGCGCTAAAATTCGTGTTAGGCTGGTTTTACACGGTAATCTTTCCATGTCGTGTATCTATGATCAAAGATATATGGTCATAGTTGAACAACGATCATAACTTGTGCATTAAACGGTCATATCTTTGATCATAGATATAACGTATGACTGGCCTTATCGTACCATCGTTACACTTAGCCTCTGAATTACTTTGCATCAGGCGTTGCTCGGATGCATCATCAAATTTCCATCGCAGCTGAACTACTGCTTCGCGGTTTTTACCCAACATTAAGTAAACTAGAGATACCTTCGTGACGTAATGATATGAGTACCTGAATGAGGGAATGGGAATGAATGAGGGTAAATTACAGAAAAGCTTACAGAAATGAACCCGCATTGAAGTATATAACACAAAAATTGGAACATCATCTCGAATAGGTAGAAAAAATCATATTTTAAAATTTAGGACAAGAAAACAAAAAAAAAACAAACGTTGGAAAATTCTCATTTCTCAATAGAATAATTAGATACTAGAATTTAATTCCTGCATTGTTTGTGGAAAAGATTTCGAGCTCTGCATGTGTTCACAGGGTTAGGCGAGTTCTGGAAGGAGGGGTGCGTTAGTGTAGATGTGAATATAGCGGTAGTGAAGTGAAGTAATGCGAGGGAAATTGCGTGAGTTAAAAAAAGGGAGAGAAGGGAAATGTGAAGTGAAGTGCACTAAAGGGATAAATCAAATGATCGTGTAATTTGCCGTAAAATGTTCAATGATTAATTATTTATTTTTTTATTCTTTCAGCGTCAAATGTTTTACATTTAATATTTAAATAGTAGTTTAATCATATATTTTTTATCACTTACTTAACAATTTTTAATTTAAACACTCTGTATTATAAATTTTTGTATATTTAACTGTATTTTCTTATATTCTGCCACAATTTGCAGTTAAGTAAATTTGAATTAATTATTAAATAAGCTGCTGAGGAAAGTTGATTGACTGAAGACATCGACACAGTATTTCACTTCCTCAAATCACCTAAGAAAACCTTTAATGTAGATCAACTTTTACCACCCATTTTACTTACTTCCATCAGTGCAAACCGTTTCTTTTTATGTTGGAAGCAAACTGCCAAGTGGCTGATCGACCCAGTTGCCTGACTCTGATTTGGATTTTATATGCAACGCAGTGCTCGTCTCCGACCACCAAGGTGTGCAATGCAATGAGTCAGTGATATGAAAACCTCACAGACATTATCAAACTGAAATAAATAAATAATTTAAGACTTATGTCCTTATTTATTTAGTGCTTCGAAGAATACAACATTGCGACCAATAATTTTTATTCTGGAATAATTGTTTATGTGAAGTAGGCGATGAGAAGCGGAGTACATGAACAAAAATAGTAGAATTTAAATAAATTGAGACAAGCATTTCATGACAAAATTGTAAAATTTTCTTCTCCTGACGAGTGGTACACGAATTAAGAGTTCGTAATTTTTACTCATAAGTGTTAAAAACTAATAAAATATAATATTTTATCTCGTTTCACTTGACTCTATTGATTTTGGTAATTACATGACTCAATAATGTGTGTATAATTCGAGTAGAAGTAGCGTACTGACATTTATACAGGACCGTTTCATTATTTTTTGGTTTAAATTTATTTATTTCGTACGCTGATTTGAATATCATGTCTTCATTGCACTCTCACTCTTTTGTATATTGGATTATATTTATGCATACTTTTTAGTTTATGTTATCAATCTAAACAAAACTATACCAAATGCATATGACCTGATTCGTTCAGTAACAGAGACGATAAAAGTGGATATTATCAGCTTTAGTGTTGACAATATTGACGAGATGCCATATGTGTAGATAACTTGTACAATTAATCCACTGATTCCTAACGCAAGTTCAAACAACCAAGATAATGACATTTAAACGCCCTAAGTACATTATGTGCGATCCTCGGGTCCCGTTTTATCCCTTATTTCCTGCTATTGTGATTGTTCAGAGGCCATAGTCGCATCGTATCAATTATGATGTTCTCGAGCCAGCAGACACACCAGGTACTTGTAAATAAATAGTGCTGTATTATGATTCATTAATGAAGATTTTGTGGTATATGGACAGAATAATAACGACAATTGATTCGACGTTATCTTCATTAAAATGAAGTCATCCTGATCCAAAGTATCCAATTCAATTATTTTATACAAGAGTTTGTCGAAGAATATGATGCTCTGTTTCAAAATAAAATTATTACGTAATTTACATATTCATAAAACACAGTTCTAATTTAACTCCCGAAAATGTCTAAANTAAAACACAGTTCTAATTTAACTCCCGAAAATGTCTAAAACTGCTGATAAACCGTTGAAGAGAAACATAATAAAACTATTTGAGTAGTGATATTAATTTATCTATTATTTTACGGTGTGTCCATAGTAAGCATTGGTCTGCGTTAACATGTACTCACCCGGATCTTTGTCTTAGTTTGAAGGAAAATTATAATATGTGAGACATATGGCTTTACACACATCCAAACCATTAACAAACCTGAATTATTTAAATTTTTTCCTATTAATTTCATGGTGCGTCCTTGAAAGAAGTCAATACCAAGTTTCATAAAACCGTATGATGTTTTATCTTTAGTATCTTTTTATCTTCATCTCCAAATTGAATCAATACAGAGGTTTAAATGACTTCCATTTTTAACGTAGTAATATCTCAGAAGAATCTATTAACCACCGTGGTCATAATTTTCTGATCATTCTTATTATTACCATTTAGAATCCGTTCCCTCAATATTTTTTTCCTTGTATGCCATATCAAAGTAAACTTCCATCACTTTCATGATGTCAAAGTTGGTCCTGTTTTGTGGTGCCATACACTATTCGTCCTTTGCAATCTGCTCTTGATGAATAATACTATTTTTACAAGTTTAATCCGTATTTTAATACTACTGTTCAGTTTTACCTCTTTCCTTGTTTTGCGTTATGTACCTGAAAATGTCTTGTTTACTAGTTTGTTCCAGTTGACCCGCTTGTGCAGTTTCAATCTGACATACGACGTAAATATTTTCCTGTCAAATAGAAATATAGATTGGTGTCACCTTTTCTGTTGCTCCAAAGGAAAAGGTCACACAGTCAATGCAATGTTATCATTCTTATCTTCGACGTAAAGCCTCTTTGAACTAGGTATTGAAGCTTGACTTCTTCCTTGACGTTGGAATAGCTAACACTTTGTTCCCTTTTTCCCCTCCACTATAAAGACTCTACTTTTAGGCGTGATCTTTGTCTGTCGTAGCCTTACTTTAAAATGGATACCTTTTTCCCAACGTATTATATGTTCTTAAATCCTGGTTTCATTTTTTCATGAATAATGGTATTGAATTAATATCACCCTCTATTTGATCACGATTATAACATAATGCAATTTGACAGATTTCTTACTCGCTTTCGAAAAAAAAACAACTTAATTTTCCTCTGTGGGTCAAAAGAAATTTTAATCTTTGTTGTCAACATTTTTTATTTATTTATATTTTTGGTGCCCTGTGGTTTCCTGATAGGAAAATGAGGATTTGGAATACTGCGTCGCGTTGTGTATTGATTCTGACAGCACTGGACTGACTTTCTTCAAAATTGCTGACTCATTTCAGGTGGCTTCTGTCATAAAAAGAAAAAAATTGATGAGATGTCTGAAGTGAAGACTTCGTTATCTTCCTTAACATGTGCCATTTCCGTATACTACGTACCATTCAACAAGGAATCATAAGAATATCATATAATATTTTGAAAATTCCTTGAAGAGAAGGTAATAGGACCAAAACTGGAAATAAGATATCATATAGGAGCTAGGAAGTGGTGTTTTATATCTTGTGCCTTGATTGCATTTACTCTCGCTTCAGAATTTACTCTCGCACCACTTTAAGGTAGAATGAAATCACGAAAATAACTTACATAAGCATAAATAAATATAGTAACATATATTTATTGTGATTTCAACTTGAAAAACATACCTCACTGGCCATGTAAATGAAATAATTGTAATTATAATTGATGGTGAAATACATTGCATCTTATGGAGAAAACACTTATTCACAAAACAGGACCAACTATGACATCATGAAAGTGATGGAAGTTTACTTTGATAAGTAGCTCATTTTCTGTAGTTAATTTTTTGTATCACTTTTATCTATAGGTGACTGAGCATCTAAAAAAGATATTTCACTTTTTCTGAGGTGTGATGCATAAATCACGAGATTGTTGCGCTCGGTCACTTCATGCTCTTGTGCACTTCAAACGAGTCAAGCGAGTTCCTGAATATTGTTTCTACTAGACTGTTAACTGATAGATAGAAATTAAATCTTGTTTCTCATCATTATTATTCATATTGTTGAGTTTTAAAATAATTAGAATTTTTAAAAAAAAGAAAACAATTGCACATCTAAGTAATTTGACTAACTTGGAAGTGTTGGTCCCACCTTAAGAGAGGGTCAGATGACCGTACCTGGAACTCATATAAAACATTTGAGCGAAGAAGTGGAATTATATATCTTGTACCTTGATTGCATATGCTCTAGCTCCGGAACTTACTCTAGCACCCTTTGCAGCTTGCTGTGCAAATATAATCGCCAAGCTGAGAACATATTCGCATCGAAGAGACGTTTATTCCGTAAACGTTAAGATCCTCCAAGTAAATGCAACGAAACACGGGCTAGTTACTGTGCATATTACTGTGGTGGAAGAAAATAGTCCACAAAATGCAGTGAATTACTGTGGAGCGTAACAGTTTCAATGGTGAGGTAAGGAAAAAATTTCTTTAGAAATAAACTTCAACATATATCCATCTCAACAAAGACGATGACCAAGTTATATTGACTTTTTCAATCTACTCAATTCTTTGGTAAGCGTGCATTCACTCCTTGTATTCCCATTTTTGACCTGATAAATTATTCAGAATATTGGTTTCCGTAAAAATCCGGGGCAATTTCGGAGTTGGGCAAAACGATGAGTATATCTCGGATGTCCGGGTGACAGAGCGTCAATTACGAGTATAAATGACATTGGCATTCGAATTCTAACATTGAATTACAGGACATTTCTCCCTGGTGTAGTTTCATTCTTAGAATGAACTTCAGAATGATCGTTGCCATCGTACGATGCTATTCAGAGCATTCTTCCCGGTGTGACGCTACGTCGATTCAATACATTCCGCGAGGGAGTCGGGCCGCTGACTTTGCTGTAATCAATGCTGCGTAATCTGTGCTGCAGTTTAATATATGGTTGCAACTGACAACTTTTTGCTTAGTGAAGAATTTATCACCCAATAAGGGGTTTCGGGTATTATATTATAAAATTGTTCGCAACTTTGAAAAGAAATTTAAGCATGTTCTTACCTGATGACTCTCATCAGTTAACATTTAGAGCAGTACAAAAATTAAACCTAACTATGACGTGAATAAATTCAATTGTTAGAAAAAACTTCATGTTGATATTTTATGTATAAATATACTAATATCACAATGATCTTGGTCTCATTTTATGCTGTGCAATGTATTTATCTTTTTATTATAAATAATTAAATGGTTATACTTAAAAAAATCCATTTATTTCGGTTTTGAAATGATCTTTACGGGATGGTAATTTTCTTAGCTTGGTGGAACAATTCAAGATAGAAAATTTGTGACTCCAGATAATATAAATCAGTGCGTTCCCTAACTGTGTTAGTCCTACATGTAACACCAGCAATGCCCTTTTTACTATAGTTCGGTTGGCAGTGTTCTTCAAAAGTTCACTTCTTACAGTGACAAAGATTTTGAGTTATACGAAATTACATGAAAACATCGCCTATCATTTAGATCTGCGTATACTTCATTTGAAGATTATCAATAGAAACCAAACACACAATCATTATACGAACTGATTAGTACGTTCTCTCCTATTCATAACATGGGAGATGATAGTGGGGTCCATTCATACCCGTTATGTGCTAATTGGACGAATTGCTTCCAATTTGGTCAGGCGTCTAAGGAGGCATCTAGCATATGTGTAATCTTCTCTACCGTGGTCAAGATAATGCAACAATACGACACAGCATGCATGGAACGCCATATTTTATGTTTTACCGAGAAAAGCAGTGTTAATTGAAGTAGAACAACGCGATGGAATTGTTTTATATCTTTAGAACACTATTGCTGTAGTTTAAGTAATAATAATAAATTTATTGTCAAAAAACAGTACAAACTGTGTATGACCACGTGGAGGACAATAAACTAATTTACTCTCCGGTAGCAAGAAAGGGACCATCCCATCAATTCCGATCAAGGGCCCTAAGGCAGAGGCGGATTCAAAAATTTCAGCAAACGTTCCTAGATAAGATAAAAAATTAGCTGCGAGTCATAATACTAATAGAATGTCAATAAGTTTGTAATTTTAAACAAAAAATTACATGTACAAGTTATTATCGAACTATAGATTATTCTGAGTATAGTGTTTAAAAATCATAAGAATTGAAATAACACTAAATTCACGATTTATTGTTACAATAGACCCGCCCCTAGACAAAGCCTAGAGAACCTGTATGATAAATCCGCCTCTACCCGAAGGAAAACCGGAGAAAAACCCGGGCCAGGATGGGGCTACAGAATTTATGTACACAAACGTGCCAATGTTGAGTACACATAAAACTAAATTAATATGAGCCATAAGACAACACAATCATGCAAGAAAATAGTTTTTGAAATTGTTATAAGTTGTTTAAAAAGTACTACAGCAATGGCGTGATAAAGTACAAGACGAATTAAACTTTAATTAAAATCCATAAATTCTTTTACATTGTAGAAGCACTGGTGCAGGAGGTAGTTTTTAACCGCTGATTTGAACAAATTCAATTTCATAATATCTTTTATATTCTTGGGCAGGGAATTATATAGAACGATTCCCGAATGATAAGGTCCTTTTTGGCAAAGAATATTACTACTATTGCGTGTATAGTGTTCGTGAACGAGACTGTTTCGTATAAAGAAAGGGTGGCACTTCAGTAATTCGGTCTTAACAAACACGACTGTTTCATAAATATAAATGCAGGGAAGTGTTAAGATATTTAATTCCTTGAATAAAGGTTTACAAGAGTTTCGGGGGTGAGATTTACAAATTATCCGAACTATCCTCTTCTGAATTCTGAAAGTTTGAATACTCTGACCGGAATTACCCCAGAAGGTAATGCCGTAACGTAAATGAGAGTACACGTTTGCAAAATATACGGAACGGGAAATACGTGGACTAACTGTGTTAATTAAGTTTCGGAATGCGTAACACAATTTGCTTAATTGGGAATTAAGATTGTCAACGTGACAATTCAATTTGAGGCTGTCTTGAATATGGAGACCTAAGAATTTTGTATTTGTAACAGTTTTTAATTGTGTTCCGTTTAAAGAAAGAGAAACCTGGGGTAAAGATTTTGTGTTACTATTGTGAAATGACATAGACACTGTTTTGTCAGTGTTTACAATGAGACGATTTGCATGGAACCAAGTTGAAAGGTTAGACAAAACGTTTTGAACGTTGGCGTGTTTACATAGTGAATTAGTGTCATCAGCAAAAAGATACATTTTGCAATCTGATGTGGATGATGACATGTCGTTCACATACAACAAAAAGAGTATAGGGCCGCGAATTGATCCTTGTGGTACTCCGCATATAAGTGGCTTTGTTTCTGAAAGACAACGCTGAAGTATTTTATTTTTAGTATAGGATATTTCTACCTGTTGATATCTATCCTTTAAATAAGAAGTTAGCCATTGATGTGGAAGTCCACGAATGCCTAAGGAATGCAATTTTGAAAGGAGAATCTCGTGATCAATGACATCGAATGCTTTGGATAAGTCAAGATAAACACCCTGAGGATTTTCTCCACGGTCTAGAGATGTGTTAACTTCGTTTAAGAAGGAAAATATGGCGCTTGTAGTGGAAAAGGATTTCCTAAAACCGTGTTGATCGTCAGAGAGAATGTTATATTTTGATAAAAAATCTAGAAGACGCTTATAGAACAATTTTTCTAGGATTTTTGAGAAAGTGGGTAGTAGAGATATTGGTCGGTAATTTCCAATATTAAGTTTGTTTCCTTTCTTGTGTAAAGGTTTCACTTTAGCTCTCTTAAATATATTGGGAAACACCCCTTCCGATAAAGAACTATTAAAAATATTTACGAGTGGATTTAATATAGAGTGGGACGAAGATTTAACAATAAACTCAGTTATATCTTCTATGCCTCGTGAAAATTTGTTTTTTAAGGAGCTGATGATTCCCATGACTTCACTGGCGTTAGTTTCGGAAGTGAACATAGAATTGGGTATGTGGGTGGTAATAATTGGAGGACATTGATTTGGATATATTGAGTTCGTTATTTTACCAACTTCTGAGAAGTGAGAATTAAACAAACTTGCGATGTCCTGAGGATTTGACACGATCTTGCCATCGTTTAGTAAAGAAACATTTTCTTCGCGATTTTCAGAAGTTGACGTGTAATTGTTAACAATATTCCACATGGCTTTCATCCGGTTGTTCGATTTTAGTATATGCCTGTCGTTTTCCATAACTTTAGCTGCATAGACTACTTTTCGGAGAATAGTCTTATATTTACGAAAATAATTATGGAATTCGGGTGGCTGGTTATAGCGTTTTGAAAGATAATATAAACGGCGTTTGTTTTTTGAAGAAATTCTTATCCCTAGGGTGATCCATCTATTGTATTTTTTTGTGTTAATTAACTTGCGTTTTATGGGAAAACTAGAGTTGTAATGTTTTAGGAATGTTGAGATAAATACATTGAATTTGTCGTCGGTGTTTTGGCAATTGTAAACATCTTTCCATGTTTCTTCACGCAAATAATTTACGAATATGGATTTATTTATGTCATTAAACTCTCTTGTAAATTTGTAAAGGATTTTAAGCGGTTTTAGTGTATTATTAATAGTCAATACTTGAGCAAGGTGATCACTGTATCCGGCGATAAACACTTCAGAGAGATACGAGATTCCATTGTTGACTATAATTTGATCTAGCAATGTTTGAGATGAGCCGGAGAGGCGAGTGGGGTCATTTATCGTAGTAATAAGGTTGAAGGAGTCGATAAGATTCTTGAATCGATTAACTGGTGAATGTGCAGAGTCGGATGTACTCAAGAAATCGATATTGAAATCACCACATATAATGATAGATTTAGTAGATTTATAAGCTATATGTTCTAAAAGATTTTCGAAGTTCCGAAAAAATATGTCAAGTTCTGATTGAGGAGGTCTATAAATACACTAAACAACAATACCGGTGTCGGTCAGTTTAAGTGCAGAAATTTCGAACACACTATTTACGCAGAAGTTTTTGTAGCCTGTCAGTGGAGAAGATAAAATATCATTACAAACGTAGATACACGTACCTCCGTGGGGATTTTTGCCTTTAAAATTTTGCCGACAGTAAGAACTTGCTAAATAATAATTAGAAATAGCAGTATCGTTGATGTTGTTAGTTGAAAGCCAATGCTCTGTGAGGCATAGCAAATCGAATCGATTTTCGTGTACCAGAATTTCAATGTCTGTCAATTTGTTTGAAAGGGATTGGACATTATGATGAAATATAATTATTTTATTTTCGCAAAGAGTTTGTGACTCACGAGAAATGGAATCGACGTTAGATTGTGGAGAGGAATTTGAAATAGGTACAGCTTCTAGTTCCGGATGGATCCCGCACACAGCACCTGAACGCGATTGTCACCCTCGAGTACCACATCGTACTCCTGAGCGCAAGTTGTAACGGTGTATGGGGGCGACAGTAGGAATAGATGTTGACGTGGGAGATGAGGAAGCAGTAGGTGAAAGAACGGGGACAGGAGAAGAAATGGGTGTGGAGATAGGAAGAGGAAATGGTGATGAGGTAGGAGCAGAGGGAGGTGGAGGAGATGAGGTAGAAGTAGAGGGAGGTGGAGGAGGAGATGAGGTACGTGCAGGAGGAGGTAATGGAGCAGGTGGATGATGTGAGGTCAGATGTGAAGCTAGGAGAGAACCGAAGTGCTGTTTCCCAGACTGTCTCAGGTGTAAACCGTGCTGGGTAAAGTCCTTGGCAGACAGGTGTGGTTGCAAATCATAAAATGTGATTTTTGTGTCTGCCAGGTGATGTTTAAGGGAGATGTTTGCCAGGTTAATTTCGTGGTTTATTTGTGGAACGTTGAAGCGTGGAGGCAGGCTAGAGAGCACTATGTTTGTGTGCAGGGAGGCCATTTTTAGTTTCTGTAGATGTTCAGACGCGTTAAAATGTCCACCCAAGTTGATATCGTTCTGCCGACCTATGATGATTACTGTATCCCGCTCAGTGAGTTTTTTAGTGTAAGTGTCCAGTTCTCGAATAACTTCAGCCAAACGAGCGTCTGGCTTAAAGAAACCGGAGACTGGGAACTGACTAGGAAGAAATCCACGCAATACGGAGGACATCTTACGACCGTGCGAATCAGCTAGTATAAGCACGTTTGATTTCTGCGTGGGAGTGTTGGTATCATCTCTGGATAGCACTACTTTACGTGGTTTTGGGCGGCTGTGCTTACTAGTGCGTGGTGTGTGAACAGGTCTGGGTACTGGACGGGAGGGTAACCGAGTAGGTAAGGGAGGAAACAGGGACATGTCATCTAACACACTAAACCTATTCTGAGTGAAGTGTTGGGGTGGTGCATGAGTCGTTGGTCTAACCGGCTGGTAGCAGTTAAAGGGACGGCGAGAATTCCTAACTGTAGTCCAACCGCCGATCGTTTTCTTATTGATCTCTTCTAGCGCACTGATTCGTGTGTCAATATAATGTA
>NNCF01127173.1:96810-121768 GCA_002313205.1 Laupala kohalensis
ATTGTATTTACGACGACGAAACTTGAGCAGTGCAACAATAGAGTACGTTATTTTTAAGTTAATAATGATGTAATAGTATATGCACCAGACAATCTAAATACAGCAAAATAATTAATTTTAATGCACCAAGAAGTTAAATTTATGATTCCGTTTGTACTTACGTAAACTTTATCACACCTTTGAATGAAGCACTTGAAAACAATATGAATTTATATATGGTCCGTTGGGTTTGAAAACCTTAGGAAATGTTTTTAGTGTTTTTTCACTTAACACTCACACAGAACAAAGAATTTTACACTACAATGAAAGTTAGAATCTAATATATAATAATAACATATATAATAATTCGTCTTCCTCTAATTTCAGAAATAATGTGTAATACAATTGCAGTGTTTTTCTGAGACGCTTTTTTTGCAATACAAAATACTTTTCCTTCTGTCTGACGCTGCCAATTGCCACGGTGACCAAGGCGCACGATGAGTATGATGATATCGGCGAATAACATAGATCTTCTATACGTTTCGTTGTCAGACGAATGTGAACATTAATAATGTCCTACTGATAATAATTATATTGTTCAGATCGGTTAAAATGGTCTAACCAATGTCGAAACAAAAAAACTGAACCGCACAACTAACATTTCATCACGAATAGCATTAGTTTTGGTAAATATATACAAAGTGAAAACTATTCTTTTCGATAAATTTGGTAATACTTATACATTATATATTTTTAAAACTTATACATTATGGTTTCGCTGTAGGGACGAAAGCACAGGAAAATTTAGAATTGGTTCTGTACAGCTTTCAAAATTAGTTTCGTTTGTGCCGGAAATCGAGGCGAAGCAGTTCCGTGCAGCAACTGTGACAACAAATTAGCAATTCAGCGCGTCTGGTAGCAAAAGACCAAACAACCACCCGCGACGAAGAAAGCAAGAATGCGAGGCAATGAGACAAACGGCCTTTCACTTTATCCTGTTTTATACGTTGGAAACCAACATAGCCTAGACAAAATACAGATTTAACCTTGAGCAAATTAAGATAGAGCTGAAAAATATATAGAACTTTAGATCGTCGTTATAAATGATATATTCATAGTTCTCGTCTATCTGACTTGTGCTTGCATTGTCAACTGTAACTGTTAGAAGACTGGTTAATCAGGAATAAATTGAAAGAGATTACGCAATACCTATTTTAGTGATTTGGGAACTATTTGTCTATATCGTGCATATTCGTGGGTAAATTTTCCGTTCTGGTGCTTTATTGATTTCTCTCCCTGTAGATTTGTCTCCTCGTAAAAAAAGAAACAAAAAACAGTCGAAGTCATAGATTGTTTATAGAAAACGGCAAATATATACGTTTCATCTTCCTTGAGGACGCCTTGTCGTTTTTGTTCGTGCATTGACAATGTAAACAATGAAATTATCTTTTCTTTGGAAATCTACGATTACGTTGAAATTGGCAATCACCTTAAAAGAAATATACAATTCAGATCAAATCGAAATTGAAAAAAATTGTTATCAGTACATCGCTATTAATTTATTTTGGATGTGTTATATTTGATTACAAAACAAAGCAAGATACCATAATTGTTAATAAACATATTTCAGTATTTACCCGCAGTAATAAATAATTACAATAAAAAATGAATAGAGGGATAAATTTTGTAAAATAATTTCTGCAATGTTTTGATTATATGACTATACGGGGCAAATCTTAGCTCATCAAATCAAATGAAGTGTATTATTTTGTTTTAAGTTCTATAAGGTCGTTATGACTATGTTAACTTAAATTCATTTTGTGTAACGATCGTGATCAATAGAGAGAGAGAGAGAGATCTGTCGTCAGAAACCTTTAATTAAACCCTCACTTGCGGCCGGCGTGACTTATTCTTCCAACCCATTGTTCTTTGTCGTCTCCTTGAGACTCACTTGTAATCTTGGATCGTGACATGACATGGCGACGCGACCAGCAGATGACAAAGGGAGCTAGAAAACGAGGAAGAAAGCGTTTGAAATAAAGAATTTTGTTGGTAAATTTTGAACATTTTAAGGTGAGACTACCGCTCCAAGTTGGTCAAACCATCGAGAAGTACAATTGTTTTTTATTTTTATTGTAATTGTTACATAACTCAACATCATGAATTATGATGAAAAAAAAACATGATTTAATTTCTGTCTTCCAGTTAGTAGTACAGTGTAAACAATATTTAGGATTCCTCTTGACTTGTTGGAGATGCTCAAGAGAATGTAAAAACATGGCGGAAGACCACTACTCTTTCGTGATTTATGCATCACACATCGGAAAGGGTAAAATACCTTTTTGTAATGTCCGATGACATACATATAAAAGTGATGAAAAATACTACCGAAAGTTTACTACAAATCAAAGTAAACTCCATCACTTTCGTGATTTAACAGTTGGTCTGTTTTTTGAAAATAAGAATTTCCTCCATAAGACGCAATATATTACACCACCAATTACAATTGCAATTAAATTGGCCGGTGAGGTATGTTTTTCAAATTCAAAGTACAATAAGTACATGTTTAAACAGAGTAACATTGATGCCGATTTAAGATATTTTAGTCATTTAATTTTACCTACGCTAATACTATTCTTAAGTTTTATTTCATGCCATATCTAAAAGTATAGTGTGAAAAAAAAACTATCACACGTCTTTCTCACATTGCTGTTACATAAATAGTGAACAAATATTCAATAGAATATTTTTTTAAAGTTGTTATCAACCTATACAATTCAAAAAAACAAAAAAATTTACTCCTGTTACGTATTTGAAATATTTTCTTAAGTATATTTGAAATACTTGGAATAATTATCAATATCATTGTTGATAGGAACCTAAACATGATTTTTTAAATCATCAACATTAAAGTGACAAAGTCCTCTTTAAAAAAGCCTATTTCCATGTGCTATTTGCATTTGTCCCATTTTGTATCTGCATCCTTGTAATAACAATTTGACGCAAATCTGATAACTGCTGGAGACAGCTCTTTGTTTGACCGTTATGACTACTAGACGGTACAAGTTATTGATTATCATGCTCATAGTAGAACCTTATTGGGTAGAAATATTTAAGAAATCTTTTAACGATTCACGAGAAAAAGTTTTGTTCAAGTTGCGGCGTGGGGGGGGGGGCGGAGATATTTGTTCCGGGGTGGCTCTTCTCCACCTCGCCGGATATTCATGAAAGTTCTTCGTACATTTTGATTAGGAACACGCTAATTTGATTTTATGAGATCACTGCGTTGAAATAGATTAAAAAAATCAAATAGCAAATCCGGAAATTATCTTCTGCGTTCAAGAAAAATAATTCATCTAACCACATTCCATAATAGAATTCATTAACCACGTATTATTCTCATACATATATAATTAATATTTAAGAGATGTTTTAGAATAAGAAATGTCGTGAGATATTTTTTAATACATTATCTTCTTAACTTTTTGTTTCGCTGTCTCATCTCATTATCTTACTCATGAGGCTGTTGAGAGAAGAGTTCTTTCAAAGAAACTTTTGGGAAAGGTGAATTCGAAATAACATTTATTATGCAGAAGTTTATTACCTGTTAATTTGGTTTCCATTCTCGTTCTTGGAAACATCATTACAATAAATAAAGTGGGGAATAAAACTGCCTGAAAAATTTCTCTGAAGGTAAGATGTTGAAAACTTGAGACCGCACGGATGGAGTTTAATAAAAGTCCCTCTTTGACATAGTTTTATCTTTCTCATTTAAGTTTTGAGAAGTTCTTCGGGAATGAAGTGACTGAACGGAGAAAAGTTTTCGCGAAACAGAGAGCAGAATATTTCATTCAAATTACATTTTAACTCGATATGAAAATTACATGCCTAGTCTCTTTAGTAATTGAAAAGTCATCAGTGTCGTTCATAAGTAAAATTATTTTTTGATTCTATTTTAAACTTGTATTAATGCTAATAAGACAAAAAACAAACAAAATTGTACTACGATTTTAAAATATATGAATATTTTAATTGAATTAGTAGGTGAACTAGAAATTTAAAGATTTGAATTATTCCGAGTTATTGTGAGTATATTTCAATAAATACGTTTACTGAACTAAACTGATTATAATCTGGATAATATTTAAAGTAACTTGTGTTTTCTTTCTATTGACATACTTCATTTTTATCTAGTGTGCAAGTGAACCGAGAAAACGAGACCAAGCTGAAACCACCTCGTGAAGTACGCTCAAATTATATTACTTCTGATATGGAGAATGAGAAATGCGGGCGTCATGGGTTTGCGAAGGAAGACTGGAGTGAAGAAAGAACTGAAGAAACGGATGAAAAGGTAAAATAAAAAATATTTATTATTTTATCTTAATTTTAAATTCGTGTTTTTAATTCACCAATCAATTGACAATTTGCAATTATTTAGTTTTAAAACTAAAAACGTTAAGAAAACAAAAATTACTCAATAATATGTAACACTTTATTAACAGCAATTTCTTAATTGGTACTCAATTATTTGCACCAATGACAGAGAGTGGAGAAAATTTTTCTGATTTGAGCGAGGCATTTTTCTGAATTTTCTGTGATAATGGTCTTAAATATATCAGATACGACGGTAAACAGTCTGATATGAATACCTTTGAGAACCCCTTAGCCTTCGAATTAATGGAGTGGAGCAAGCAGGTGTTGTGAGGAAACAGCAATGCAGTAGCTATCAGTTCTAATTCAAAGTACAACTACACAAATATACAATACATTTCCAAACATTTTAAAATTCATTCACAGTAAGACATTTGCCACATTGTAAATCCACCCCAATTCAAGTAAGCGTATCAAAGTATTGAAGTCCTAACTTTTAAAACATAATTCAAATAATCGAGTTCATTTTAATACTTAACAGTAATTTCCTGAAATCCGAAAATCTTTTTTAGAGTCCGTTCTGCGGCACTTTTGTCTTAGTATGGTCTCGCAGCTAGAGTCCGTTCTGCGGCACATCAAATTGCCTTCTTATTACTTTCGCTTTCCTTTTGAGTATTGATGCTTATTTCTTCTGTAGAATCATCGTTCACGTTAAATTTCTCGACCGGACTATGTTTATTTCAGATATTTGAATACGCAAAACCTTGTAGTTCCGCTTTAATCGTTATGACCAAATTTACTTTCAGAGTGTTTCTTTAATTCAAATACTGTTTTCATCGTTTTGATAACTAAATCATCAATATAGATGTGATTCTATACAAGCTCTAGCTGTAATTCAGTTCAGCTCTTCCTGCAGCATACACATTTTTCAGAAAACATATTTCACACATGTTGGGCAATAGCTTACTAGTTTGTTTGTTGAACTTACGCCACAACCAAGAACTGTCACAAACAACAAGTTAATTTTAAGTTCCAATTACTTTAATACCTAATTAATTGTTATTTTCACTTTACTATATAAATTAGTTGTAGTAAAAATTTCTCATGTAAAACTATTAGTTAAAATATAAGTTATGTTAAATTTGTGTCTGTAGCGACTTGTGTTGTGACTAGATCATTCAATTTTAATTCAGAATTTCTCGCATTATGTTCGGCATAAAATGTCTCGTGTAATTGCTTCAATAGTTGCAGAGGTTTTGTGTAGTACGAAGTTATTTCATGTTAGGTTCGCTGTAGTACTTCCGGATCTGGTGAAACTATTTTTTAAATACATAAATACAATAAAATAATGTTTTTTTTCTTAACGCGAGGGGTAATTATGAGAA
Source organism: Laupala kohalensis (assembly GCA_002313205.1). Classification (NCBI taxonomy): domain Eukaryota; kingdom Metazoa; phylum Arthropoda; class Insecta; order Orthoptera; family Trigonidiidae; genus Laupala; species Laupala kohalensis. The sequence goes on from NNCF01127173.1 coordinate 102,546, forward strand.
ATGGCTTAATTTGTTTATCAGTGAAAACATTTTTAAAAATTCAATACTTATTTATAGATTAACCAGTTATAACCCAAACAGTGTAAAGAAATCAAAGAAATTCCCCAATTTTTTATTATTTAAACCTCTCCTTATATGAAACGGGAGACAGGAAAAGCGAAATGTGGAGCTTTCCACCAAAAATCGTGTCAGGAATAACTATAAAATATTCATTCAGCCTCTGGATACAGAGTGGTGAAATTACAAGTTTCCCACACTTGTACTTGTGTGTAGACGTTAATTGCGGAATCCAGTCCACGATGCAGACCCCGAGCGCTGCAATGAATGTGTGCTAATAAACGGCAGTCAAGCTCCCTGCTTTATTTCACATTTGCTTTATTAAAATTTCACGTGTTCATTGGTACAGCTGGCTGCGATAATGGAAACATTCCCCTACCGAATGTAACAAGTATGTTCCCGGAAAGACCATTTCGTATCTCAACGACTCGATTTTACTTTCAGTAAAATCAAATATGGATTCGAAGCGGTTTTAATTACATTAATTCATACGTGTTATTCAATCTATGCATTGTTAGTGTTAAGAAAAAAATTAGTACTAAGAATAAAGTGAAGTTGTTTCGAGTTAAATCACATGGAAAGGTGGTGCAGATAGTATGGCTGTTTATAAGTTCGAATCAATCCTTAAAAAAGATTAAAAAAAGAAGATTAAACATAAATATTGACAATGATTTTTTAGTTGTGTCGTGACGCCGCTCAGTGCCGTCGAGCGGCTGCCGGTCTGAGGGGTCGTCAGACACAGGATAGAAAAAGAGAGGAAGGAAGGGAGGTGATGGTTCGTTCGAGTGAAACCCCAGATGCGAGAACAGGCGTTTTAATACTCATGTCGAGGTAGACCTGGGCAGTTCAGAGGAGGTTCGTGGAGTCAGACGGCGCGAAGCCATGGTAGTTGGTGATTCAGCCATTCGGTCGTGCGGTAGCAACGTTCAGCCGGGCAGAGGAGTGAAGTCCTTATTCTGGCGTGGACCCTAACCGATCCTCCGAGTAGCGGAATAAGGGTGCTCCAGTCATCGAGAACGAGCCGAAGTACGAGAGTGCGAGAAATGAGAGAGTCTGAGAGAGTGGGTCTCCCCCGTGCCCTGTATTTATACGCAACTTGTAACTACGTTATGCGACCGACTGACCCCCATCTCCGCTTAGACGCGCAAGTCTGACCCAATTAACAAATACCATGTGTCCATCACGACGTTGTATATGTTACATCTTTAAAATTCCCTTACGTTTGACTTTAATTCCGTCTTTGTGAAATCTGCTTAAGGAATGCGATCTAGTAGAGTCCAATTCGTAAAATAAGAACAAAAAAATCGCTTCTTAAGGTGTTTAGGTTTACTCTCCATTTATTGTGACTAATTGCAACTGAGTGTTTTTAACTTTAATACATTTAACACTAAAACTTTTTATTGCACATTAAAAACATTGACAACACTAAAATACCTGATAACTTATCATACTTTGGTGCTTTTGTCGATATCACTCCATTACCTTCTACATTTAGCGTGTTATCATCAACATAGGTAAAGTGAATTCACGAATATTGCTCAGTACTATACACTACACTCGTATTTAATTATTCATGTGAGTCTTTGTTTGTTGTGGGAAGTATTTCCAAGTCATTGACGCTTATATTCTTTTCGAAAATGAGATTTAATGTTTGAGAAAAAAAATTCAATATTGTTAAGTATACGTATATATGAATAGTTTAGCATTGTTTTACATTTAAAATTATTTCGATGAAACGAATACATCATATGTGGTCATAATTGAAATAAACTTACAATTATAACTTATGCAATAGCTCGTGAATATTCATATTGACACATTACAGCTGAATACTCATACTGAAAAAGTATCTATAATTTATGTCTTGCGAGATAAATAACAATAACTATGAGCATATGTGAATTCTTAAATATAAAAGAAAAACATATCTAAAATATTTGAAAGTCAGGAATAATCTTTAATAAAAAATTACATTCGACAAAATTTATATTTATTTACATTTTATATAATATTCATAAAATTAAAATTTTAAAGGTTATCTGCATAAAATTTTAAAGAAGCATAAAATTTTATTTCCACCTCACCAATAGTATTTCTCATGAGATAAATATTTTTCTTAAAAATTCTTCGAGGAACAGCAGGTTTTGTGTGAAAGGTACTACGTTAGTGGGGTGATGTTAAGCCGGGTATTAAGTTGAGAGAATGGGGATGTATTACTAATAGGAAAGGGATACTAACGCAAAAGGTGAACAAAAGACTCTGTATCGTGTCTGTGGAGAAAGGTTCCTGGCGTCTTAGGACACATGAGTGCAAATACTAGTGTAAGTGACATTTGTTATGAACTCTTGTGACATATATCTTTACTACGAACAAACTTAAGTTCTTCCAAATAACCAAACTGAAGTTAGACTATAATTTACATTGAAAATAAAAAACAAAAAGGTAATATTTACAATTTTAGGCCAGTTATAATACATTTATTTAACACACTTTGTATATAAATGTATTGTGAAGTATATTAGGATGCCACTGTTAATGGGCCAGAGTAGATAATTTAATTTCATTAAAATTATCCTTCATATAAAATGATACACTCTGTATTGTTGCTATAACATACTATAAGTAGTAGCATAAGAAACAGAAATGGTGTATAAAATAAATCTTCGAATACTATCTTCAAACGTTGCAAAGGTAAAAATAAGGGACTGATTTCCTTTAGGTAGTTCTGTCTAGTAACGCTATCAAATAATTCAACGGTCATTATCTTTTTGGTTTACATTTTAATTACTTTGTATGTTAGCTTTATATTTAATAGTAACAAGTAACAACAATTTAATGTAATAACAAAATCATTTATGAAGCTAGTAATATAAACAGGGAACTCGCTTAACTCCATTACTAAACACCTAGGCTTAAAATCTCTGGACGCAAAAATCAAAATACATGTAACGTTAAAATAAAAATCATTAAATCGAATTAGGGAAAATTGTTAATTGGTGTTCGAAGGTTCACCCTGAAGAACTGTATTTCGAAACTCAAAGTCTTTCGCGTGATTTTAAACTATTATAGCGTCAATGAATTAACATACTACAATAGATAATCAGAAAGAAATTAATATACAGTAGTTTGAATATTAACATTATAAATTTTAACTTCTATTTTACTATAATTATACTTAAATCCAACAAAAAAAGTTTAGCGTGACATTCCTGAAAGTTTGTGATTTCTATTTTTCTTGTCACGGAATTTCAGCCGTGTACCCCACAAACCCACTCGACTCAGCTGCTGACTGTAGCCTAACAAATTCTAGTCTAAAAAGGTCAGCACGTCTACCCCGAGAGAAATCCATACCCATTCGCAAGAAAGGAAACCTTCCCATTTTCCTTCCTTTTCTAGACTTGTGTTTATTTTCTATCTCGTGCGGGAATCTCGACTAAAGTAAAATAAACATTAAGCAGTACTATACTAAATCAGTACGACTAAGTCACATGGGAAATGGAATGAAACTTACATTCTGTACGATAACACGAACGTTTATTTCTATTTACTAAGACTATTTTACTTACCTGGATAATATGGCTGATACTACTTTCCCCTATCTGCTAGTTGTAGGCAAGTTTCACTCGGTTTCATAATTAACATTAAACAATGTAAACATTACAACAGAACAGTTTTGAATAGTATATAATAATGTATAAAGAAAAATCTCATATATTGCCTACAATTTCCCACGAATATTGTTTATTCCAGCATGTTTAGACGCGACCGAGCAGTTATTTGTTAAGACTCAAGTAGTCAAGTTAAATCCTTTTCAAATAAACGATCTTCTTGGTGTTCTTCAGGGTGAACCTTCGAACACCAATTAACAATTTTCCCTAATTCGATTTAATGATTTTTATTTTAACGTTACATGTATTTTGATTTTTGCGTCCAGAGATTTTAAGCCTAGGTGTTTAGTAATGGAGTTAAGCGAGTTCCCTGTTTATATTACTAGCTTCATAAATGATTTTGTTATTACATTAAATTGTTGTTACTTTCGTGTAGCTTCTTTCCTTGAAGTAATTTTTAAATGCTGTTATCTCGGAAAGGGAAAAATGAAAGGTGAGATGATGGGAAATCGCCTACGCTCTAAAGTGCGATACATTTGCGTGATTTACTCCGTTCGGCTACGCAGAAAAGAAAATATTCTGAGTTCTTTACTTATTAATTTGTTCAGTAATATTGAATGTATTAATTAGAATTAGCACGAGAAAATAGTGATTGTCAGTGGAAGAAAAATGTTAATATACGAAGTAAAATGATGTAGCGTTAGAGTTGAATTAAGGGGTAAAAATCGTGTCCTGGATGTTTGAGAGTATCAAATAGGATTTAAACTACTTTGTATACGTTACAAGTACAAATGAAAATTATATTTTCCATGAAAATTCTCGCCTTGTTTTTGTTAATATTGTAACTAATGTCAACTCTGTTAACACCATACTAACGCAAAATCGATTATGTAACTTTCCACTCTGCTAAGCACGTCTGTGTTATTTCTGTTGTTGGATTTACGTTCCAATTTCATGAAACACATAGAATGTATTGGAATAGTTTACAGAAATGGTTGAGTCCGCTTGCGCGCGATACATTTCATTTCCTCGAGGCGAACAAGTCACGTATTGAAACACAACACGTAATTTGTGTTTGATAAAGTATGTAAATCTGGATGACAGTTTTTGTACTCTCTAGGCTTGTGTTGAACGGATTTTTGCTTGTATTCTTTTATACTTCATGCATCCTACTTCTGTGACACGCTGTTTACTATGTCGAGTACTTCCTCGGAACCCTTTTGAGGTATCCCGTAGTGCTTGTCCTGCTTGTCTTATCTCCAACATTATTTCTAATCACTGTGAGTCATACAAGCATGAGTAGTTTGAAAGAACGGTAATGGGAATCTGATTATTGTATATTTTTTATTTACCGGAAGAGGACTGTGTTCCAGTCGAAACTTTGTGTTTTAAAATGTGTTGACCAATAGTATGAAAATAATGAATTTGTGTTTTATTGAATAAAAACACAACTAATTATGCTTTGTAGGGAACCTGATTACGTTTGTTCCAGTAATATATTTCGGAAATGACGAGTGTTCATTTTTACAGAGTTATTTTTCAATATTTATGTTACATTTAAGAGTGAATGCACAGTCATATTGAGGAACACTACATATTAAAAGTTTGTTTGAGAATCCACTCCTGTGCTGCACAGTGGTCACAGGAAAGTCAGAATTTACATGGTTATGTGTGAAAGTAGGTTCCCGCGGCCGGAGTCAGTGTAGAATTGTTTGTCCGAGACAAACCACGTCTCAAAAGACAGAACAACAAGTGTTTCTGTGGCCTTCTTTAGGGCAAGGTCAAAGTCTGACAGAATCTCTGAGAGACATTGACTCTGACATTGCCCTGAAGAAGGTCACTGCAAGATGGCCGAAACGTTGTGGTTAACTACTATTGTGATTAAGTGTTACTTCTCAATTATGTGTTTAATTAGTTTTGTCAACCGTAGCATCCTTCGTTGTGCCTTTGTTTTGCTCTCATTTTTTCGAAGATTTGAGGATTTATGAATGTTGTGAATTGTTAAAAATATTTGTTTTGAAAACATTGACGTTTACTCAAAATCAGAGAATTGTCATTACGTCCCTAACTAAATACCATGGTTTCGGTTTTCGAAAAGCGGATGGTAAAAGTAGTGATGGTGTGGACCTCAATGCTGAAAATTGTTATTTCAAATATCGCGCAAGGCGTGTGATATCATCCTTCATATCATTGTTTTAATCAACTCACCATTCTCACCATCGAAATTGTTAAAACTTTGACTTCATCATGTTATGTTCACAATGTTACCTATTGAAATGAATGCAGTCGACACTCAAACTTTTATTCACCATAAGCGAAACTCATTTGGAAACAGGAAAGAGGATCGGTAAAGAAACATATTTATAAAAAATGAAGACTGGGATACATCGTAAAATACAAAGAGAGTAATAAACATAATATCATTACTTCATATGTTGCTTTTGTGAATGCGTTTTTTATTAAATACATGGCTTTACTTTGCTTGTACCAACGTAAAAATAACATGGACAAATATTAAAATGTTGCAATTAATAATGGATTATGTCACTCAATGTAGCTGGAGATTTAAATGTTAAATTTGCTCGTAAAAGTGCAAAGTCATTAATGATGCTTTTAAGGGATAAATTAAAATTGCAAATGAAAAATATTCGGCTATCTCCCACTAACTATGAAACAAGAGTGGGTGGTGAATGTATTACAGTACAATGTTGAAGGTAAAAGTTATTGCAAAAAGCAAATGTAGCTATGTAATTATGTCTAACTCTTAGTTTGTGCCTATGCTCTATCCCATTACGTTATAAATTTATTAAATTAATTTATACAAATGTCTTATTTAATTTACTTGTGATTCTGTAATACATTTTAAATGAGCGTTTATTAACTGTTATGAGAAGAAATGCATCGAATCTCATATTTTGTTAGAAAATAGATGCTGATAACACACGATGATGCAGTTCAGAAGATACTGCCTTCCAATCTCTGTTCGTTATTTCTTCTAGCAATTGAGTAAAACCTTCTGCAACGCAATAATTTTATTTTTTTAAATTAAAACAATATATGTAGGAAACGTGGGCTTCAGTAACTGGTTGAAGATTTCTTTTAGTTTTCTTTTAATTTTCGTAATTTTTTAATTGCTTCGTAAGGTTCGTGAACACTCAAACTATTTTTGTTATTGTCATCAGAGGTTGCCTTTCGATGGTTTATGGGCCCACATTTACGGTATAGCTGACAGGCGTAATACCCAAGGTGACTGCGACATGGCGGAATACAAAACAAGGAAAGAGACTTATAATTGCAACATATACTTAGTTAAACTGTAGGAAAACAAAGAACAAGAATTTGGCAGCCCATGCTACTTTCATGCGTTTTTACAGTGTATTTTTTTGAAATCTAGCTACTATTTACAAAATACAATAACATTTTTTCCAACTATATGCATTCCTTGTTTGTTGCCGGGTGATTAAGGTTTTTATGTGTACATTTGTCCAAAATCCAAATTTCTCTTTTGCATAGTAATACTAGCAGAACTTTTCAGCGTTTCCCGAAATTCGAAAAGAGACTGAATCATTACTGGATATTCCTGTACACCTGTCAACAGGTCTGGATATTTTAGCTCATTTTTCCCGCCGTCTCCCGGAGTTTTTATATAATATTATAAATTCACATGTTATTCTCCATATTTCTCTATCTATGTGTATTAAATTTTTGTTAATTTCAAGTATTAAATACGTCTAAGATAACTTACAAAAACACACATTTTTCATACTGTATGCTAATATGTACCTAATTACAAATTACGTTAACATCGGAAGGATATCACGTCACACAGAAAGTTTAATGAACAAATCGCAAAGTTATGACCTGAATTACTTTGTTTTCATTTCTCGTTTAGGTTATGTACTTGACAACAAATATTACGCTAAACGTACATTCTAGTTACCAAATCTCTAAAAGTTCCCAGTCGCTTCCCGACTGCACTTCCACCAAAATCTGGCTTCACTCCATATTATTAGTGGTTGGTAAGCGAAAAGCTCGCGACCCCGGTGAGACACGCATATTTAACTCATTAACGACCAGTGGTGCATTGAACGCACCATCGCAAAAAGTTTTTTTTCTCTGACTTGCAATCAGCCATTCCATCATTTTAATGGCTAAGATATATCTACTTGCGTAGAAGTGAAAGGTGAAGTTTTTCAAACGTTCCTTGTAGTGTTATTACTTAAATTGTTAGTATTCCAAAATGCACGAATTTTTATTTATTTTCGATGCTCTGATCAGAAATTCATTCCTTGTAAACATGAAGAGTAAAGTGAATGTAAATTTAGGAAGATAGTGTCTATTCTTCGTGTTTTAAAATTTTCTTGGTGTTCGTTTTCTCCTCATTGTCATTTGACTGTTTATTGCTCTTGTACTTCCTCGATGTGCTGGCCGGGAGTGGGGTCGAAAAGAGTATCAACGATAATATGAGTGAGACGCACTTCCCTCGACTGTAGTAGACTTCTCTCGACTCCTTTCGAGAAAAGTAGTGCTGTCAGATGCATATTCGTGAAGTGAGTATATGCTTGAACAGAAAATATATCTTTAAAGTTCTGGTGCGTTGTAACTTCGGTATGTATGCTCCTAAAATGTATATTATGCATTCTTATTAGTAAAAGGCAAAATGCATTCATTTGTAGAGCGTCCGTATATTAGATTTTAGATTCTCAGCTTTTGTGAGGTCGTAACAAATGACTATTCGCGGCAGTTGCATACATCAAAATACCTAGGGATAACTGAGATTTTATTTCAAAGAAGGTAAACTGTGTCAAAGACACATTGGTCGCATTTCTCATAAAAAATAAAATTTATTAAGATTTTACATTCTATTCATCTTTTCTTTCAGATGTTTACATACCGTGGATTGACGACATATAACATATTAGATTAATTAGAAATTATTGATACTGACTGCGCAGACATAGTTGTACATCCACCTAAGGTCGATGAACTGACGGACGAAGAACAAATAGATGACAATCTAACCGGGGGTAAATCCGTTGCTGAAACATTACCGCATGATGTCACCGGGCCATCGGAACTCCATGCTTTTCCATGAGGGAGCCGTTGTGACGTCATAGAGATGAGTGAGAAGCAAAGATAAAAAAAGAAGGAAAAAAGGTACAGATGAGTGAACAAGTTCAAAAACTCGTCTTATCTTACTAATATAAAGATATAAGATTTTGTTTTTATGTTGAACATGATTGACCTTGAAAACTGAGAGGGTTATAAATTTCGGGATCTTTCCGTATGCAGTAAAAACATTCAAATTTAAATATTGATAATGTTTAAATCTGATACATTGTTCGAAGAATTAATCATCAGGTGTTAAATAATTATTTAAGAGCTCTAATGTGTCTACTATCTGGCAGACACACAGACGAGAATGTGTCATTTGTATAAATCTACTGAATAATTTCATATCACCAATCACCATTATCCAGTGCGGAATCAAGTATTTTCACAGTATTATCCAACATTAACGAAATCGCGAACAATAAAAATGACGAGTCTTCTGTATGTCGTAGAAAAGGGTCATATGACGTCACACATCAGTTCTCACTATTTCGTCCCGAAAACAGAAAGGAAAGCAACCCTTCACTCGGATAACATTCCAATTCTCGGCATAGTCCCTTTATTGAGACTAACTGGCCAACAGTCTTGAAACTTTTGTATGATTTACATGGCTGCCTCAATGACGTTACACCAGGTTTACTGGATAACGGATCCTGGAGGAAACTGAAGAAACTGCACAGCGGGTGGTGTAGCAATTACCACCCTTGCTATAATCGGCACAACGTAACTCCCGCTCTGGCTTCCGAACCGAAAGTGATTGAGCGGTGGTGAAAGAGGATGAAAATAAACTCTATTTGAACAAAATTTGTCATTTAGAGCGAAGGGACTAATAATCCCGTGCATATCTTCCGCGTTTGCCCACCGACCACCGAAGTGCGACGTAGGGCAATGCACGTCGAAGAGGCTGTGAAGCTGTTTTCGTGAAGTGTGACTATCCCACCCCATTTGCAGACGCAGTCATCGTTTACAGGCTGGGAAGTAGCTGCCGGACGGGAGCAGCTTATATCAGTTTCATATAGCTCAAGTTCTCATGACTCGTCCTGCTATGTATGATAGTTCTTACACAATGAATTATTTTGTGAAATAATTTGAACAATACAACGATTTAATTTCTATTTTCAGAGTTTATAAATTTTCTTCCGCGAGTTCAATGACCGCGAAACCTTCAGAAAAAAAGAAAATATTAATAATAATATCCCGAACGAATCAATTTTCTCATTCTTCACACACTCCCATTTTCGCCGCCTAAAACATGTTCTCTCCTCTATCACAAGCGTTTCTTTTTCCCCTCTCTTTCTCTCTCCGTTCCCCTTGCCATCGGAGGATCGCGAGTTCATTCAATCAAGCGACTCGTGGGAATGGAGTGAGGCGCTGGAGGCTCCCTAGTCGAACAAAACCTGCTCCTGGAGGAAGGAAATGGAGTGTGGAGGCATTTACGAAAGTGAAGCAGTCACTGGAGGTCGGAAGGGTTGAAACCTTTGTAATAATGACGATCGGAATCGTAGGAAGAATTCCTGATTTATTTCCAATCGAAAGTATCTCTGTATTAGAAAAACACGTGACTAACGTTTGTTGTTTTATGTCTAGTAACAGCAATAAAATAACATTGCGATAAAATTTCAAAAATTCCTTTTACTTTTCATACGCAAAAATCATGATTAATTTTCCATTAGGAAACTTTCGAATGCTGCGAGTAAACGTAAAATTTATTTTTCATTTATGTATATTTTTTTAATTAAATATTTTAGTAAAGTTCATGTAACTGTGTTTGGAGTAACTGTGATTTCGTGAATAAATGTGTATCAATAATTGCGAGAAAATCTGCTTGGTCTTTACTTTACTCCTACAAAGTTAACTTTGTCTCCATTTCAATTGCAATCTTAAACCCGTTTTGATTAACTATTGCAAATAATTAATATGGATTGGCACTATGGATTATTTGCTGTAATAGTCCTGCAACATTGCCATTTTTGCAACATGTTAAGATTGATAGTCCCTAGTGTGTTCTATATTATTTATAATAATACTCTACAATACACCATTCGTAAGAGTGCATTTTTTTAAATTGCTTCATTTTATATTACAATTATGCAAACAAGTAGTATTATAATGGTTTGTTCAACTTAGAATTATCTTCCAACCTTTTACGTTTAAATTCGAGATGTTTAAAGGAAAGGGATACATCCAATAAAAATACACTATGATCATATTTCTGAGTTTCAAACAAAGGGGGAAGATTTACTCGATACTTTTTCATTAGTAATGTATTTGTACCGCGGGAAGCTAAAGAAACACCATTCTAGAAAATTCACTGTTATTGCACCCACAGAATTTCTACTATTGTTCCAGCAATTAGCATGAATGTAGTTATTTTTTATATTTTTTTTATTTTTGCCACACATTCCATACTTAATCGATGTACTCCACTTCTTCTACTATTTTTTGAGACTTAGACTACTTTGTATTCAGCAGCATCTTTATGTATATTCCTTTTAATTTGTATATCTAATGGCGTGCAGGTTGTTTTTTATTTTTCAGTGTTAGTATTGTTTATTTTTTGGTGATTATATTTTTTAAATTTAAAATCAGAGAAGTATCCTTCTTCAAAATCAAGAACATAATAGAAGAAACAATGATCTACTGTCATCGAAACAATTGTAACCCCCCCCTTTTGCGCTGTAACAGAATGTCACATAGCAAAAAAACCCTTATGAATTCTATCTATACCAAGCTATGTTTTCTTTTGTGTTGATCGATATGAACCACGTATCTTTAACAATACTTTTTTTTCCTGAGAGTAGAACAAAGAACAAGTATGCTTTTCGGCGTTTCTAGATGCATTTTGTTTTTAAAAGTTTATATGAGAACCATCACTTTGATTGAAACTGAATTTTAATTTTTTGTCGAAATGTCTTATAAATACATATTCAAAATTTTGAAATTTTTTTATTGAAACAAAAAGACGTTCCTCTCTAATTATTTTCTCGGTGGTTGATGAATGTGAAAAGTCAAAGGTGACGTTATACAGCTCTCATTTCAACTAGTTAACGGAGTTCAAGTTCATATTTATTCATTAAACGTGGAAAATGATTTTATAAATATTTTTATTTAATATTGCGATTATAAGCATTCGATACTTTTGTTTCCCGACATGTTTCAACAATGGCAGCAGACTCTGTTATCGACGATTTTCCTCAAAGGAGGTAATAGAGGAACATCCTTGAGCCGGTGGCATGTAAAGAACCTAGTGCCCGTACGCCCACGGAAGTGGAGTGCGACGTGCGTCATGTACCAATTAAGCCGTGATCAAATGCGTTGGTGACGCACGTACTTTCCATCGTGTTCTCGACTATCACTCCGACGGCCAGTGCAAAGTTTTACAAGTGTCATTCCAATTTGAAATCATGATATAGTCAGCAGAAATTTGTCAATATTTTAAATTTTAAACTTGTCAGTATATATTAAAGGAACAACTTTAAGTGGGTTAACTACGAAAAAGAAACATTTCTTTAGGCAGTGGGATACAAGCGCCAATGCGAAAAATTTAAAATTCCAGAGAAAATCAAGAAGCACGATGTGTTTCACTGAATCCTAAGGTCCATACGACGAAACAAAGTTTAAGTTCTGTTTACTAATCCCGCGAAGCTTTACGGAGAAAAGAAATTAATACTTCTGACAGGGAGTGTTTAAGTTACGGATCCAAAGTAGAGAACTAAGAAAAGAGGACTTAACTTGGACGCCATTCGACCCAGTTCTCCTCCGTTTTCATCCCTTCTGTATTTCTCTCAACACCCTTGTTATTTAGTCATTAATTAAACTTAACATGAGAAGTTCTGCATCAGCTTACCTTTCTTCACTTCATTATCCAAATTAGACGGCACTGGCCTCTTTGTTTATACTGATTTTCTCTTTCAAGTCTGACGCAGACCTTGAGCATACTTTTTACAACTTCCTTGACTAAGGAAATTTTATACGCCTGCTGCTTCTGAAGTATGCTTAATGCGAGTTTGCTTTGCATTCCGTAGTTAGCTGGAAATTTGTGACGAAGAATACTTGCAGCAACAACATTGAAAGAGTTGCGAGAGGGGTTTTGTTTCAGCCAATCCTCTTCACGTAACGACCTTGGACGTTCTTTGGAAATACATGGCGGAATTCTTGCAAGTACAAAAACACTAAGGGGGGAGAGAGGTAAATACGGATAGCGGGTAATTAAGGAAAGTGAAATTTTGGTTTTATATCACGAAATTATTTCCGAAACGTTATTGTATTTTTGAATGACTCCTTTTGGGGTAAAGTTGTGACATATAATTTTGGAACCACTTCTTTCAATTATCAGGGTAATTATTTAATCTGTTACTTCTATTACACAAATTTTTAAATTTCGGGTATCTAATAACATTTTTATTGATAGTTTCTTGCTAGATAAAATGGAGTAGTGGAATTGTAAATTGTATGATTGTTAGTAGTTATTTCTCAAATATTTTATAAATATTTTTTTGGGTCAATTGCGGGCAGTATGGGGTAATTACGAACATAAATACAGATACCACAACTATTTTTGAAGAAACTTTATTATTACTTTTATTTTTTTGATACATTTTATATAGCTAAGTCTAAATATACAGTCTCAGAAACTACTGTTTTAACTAACTGATACAAGTGTGTTCATCATTACCCCTTCAAATTCGTAACTCTCCCAGACCGATCAGTTATGTTTTTGAAAATTTATAACATTACAATATGTTATTGTAAATATTATCGTGCTTTTACATAATAACCAGGTAATCAATGCAATAATGTGATAAATAATTTGAATTTTTTTAATAGTACAAGAATAATTCCCAATTTTCCTTAAGTTTTCGCAATTACCTTAGTCTACCCTAATTCATACATCTCCTGGCTCATTAGAAATCAAGGATATTNAAAATTTATAACATTACAATATGTTACTGTAAATATTATCGTGCTTTTACATAATGACCAGGTAATCAATGCAATAATGTGATAAATAATTTGAATTTTTTTAATAGTACAAGAATAATTCCCAATTTCCCTTAAGTGTTCGCAATTACCTTAGTCTACCCTAATTCATACATCTCCTGGCTCATTAGAAATCAAGGATATTATCACAAATATGTTAAGAATTCTACTACTATTAACGTCCATTATATAATATAATTCTAAATAATGCATGACTTAATGAATAATGTAAGGTCGAAAGTCATTCATTATTCTTTTTTGTTATTTTAGCTTTGGTTATTGTATACATAATGTGATATTAAAATGTGATAATTTTTGGTCAGGTGAAAATGCAACGAGCCGGGAAATATTAAAATGTTGGAAATAATATGTACTACACCAGTGTCAATAGCTAATTGTTATAAATACCCGCACAAAAACTATGAAAATCATATAAAATCTTGAAGAAAACGTTCCTCCTATATGAGTTTGACAGGGTTACTAAACATGTTTTCTTACGAACTATTTTCTTTTAACTGTACGTTACTCATTTTCTACGTATTTCTGAATTTGGAATTTGGTGGAGATACAGCTTCAATATGCTTGTCAGTCTTTCATTGAGGATCTCGATATCTCAGTTTAGGCATTATACTAACTCTTTCGATGGATGTTCATTAGTGATTTTCAAATTTTACTTATCATTTTTTCTTATATTTTCTTGATCACATATCGCACTGTTCATTCATTGTCAATAAATCTCTGACTAAACGTGATTCAAAACAGGAGAAGTAATTTGTAGCCAAAACCGATATGATAAAGTATATTAATTAAAAATTCAGTCATAAAAGAAACAGATATGCAAGCAATGTAGTTAAAATTTCATTTGATATATTTGAAACGTCGTATTGTGACAAAATATTACGCGAATACATGAGAATTTAGAATTCATCCCTGAGGGGTAAAAATGTAAGCAATTATACTCATGAACAATTTATATTTATTTAATCAATAAATAATTCGAAGAAAAAATAAACGAGACTTTATCATCAAATTTACGTTACGTCTGAAATACGGAACATGACAGTTTGATTGGGGATTTGGTACTTTGAAGATCTGTGCAACAAAATGCAGTACATAGAAACTCCAAGAAAAACTTTTCAATACTTAAAAGAGAATATAATGAGTAAATTTACTTATTTGAACAAGGAATAAATTAAAATTAGTTATTGTTAATCATGTTACGTCGAATGAAAATGGGAGACGGGACCGTGGTTCGAACCCGGGAACTTGAGCTCTGCGCGCTCATGCGCCTACCGACTGCGCCATCCCGTTCGCCTCTTGGGCCCGTCTACCATTCTCATTCAACTTGTGAAACCCAAAGACCTCGACGTAACATGATTAATCTGTTACCTGGCGGTGAGGATCACCGCAATCTAAGAGATTTCTATGTTAGTTATTGTTATCTGAAAGTGTTTCTGGTTTTTCTTTACAGAAATTAATGAAGTAAATTTACGTAAAATGGTTACTTGTTTAAAGTGATTTACAATAAATTATTATTTACTCCATAACAATGTGCATTATTTTTAGAGCATGTGCTAAACTTTAAACTTTCAACGAGTAAACTTCGTAATTAACCGTTAGTGTTGTATTCTCAAACTCCTTTTTTGATAGATTTTATAGGTTAATTAATCAATTTTCAAAAAAATATGTTTGTCCTCCTTAATGCCCATTCTGTGCGTTGCGGTTGACGTGAAGTCGTTAGGATGCGCTGGGTTTGATGTCGTTGGGAAATGTTCAAAGCAAATCGCTGATCGATGGAGCGGATCGTCTTGTCACATCCTCCGCCGATACCATGAAAAAGGTTCTCCGCGGCTTCGAGGCATTACGTTCAAGTGTGCGATAGAGGATGATGAACCAAGAAGAACTTGATATTTCGCTTTGGAAGATGCCATTCAATGTAATAATGGATTAAATATTGGCATGAAAACTTTATTTTGTATCATCTTAACTTAAATGATGATACATTTCTGCACAAACTTTCATATTGATCATACAGGGGAAAATGAAAACTACTAACATTCCAACGTAACGGATATTATTGTATCCTTCATCAGACCGTGTGGTATAAAAATAAAGTCATTTCTCCTACTTTCCATCTCCTTCAAAATGCACTAAAATAATCAGAGCTCGGAATTTACATATTTTCAAAAATTTTGCCCTGACTTACCTACGGCTTTGAGAAATCGATTTCTTGAATTTTTACCCTCGTGGAACCTTTTTCTTTTAATCTGATTGTGCATATAAAGGCGTATTTTTATAATTTCTATTTGCACATAAATGCATATTTTGAAGATTCTTGTTCCGACTCTGTAATTGCCGTAATCAATCAATTTTTCATGTTTATTATTAAAATATGACTGTATAAATGAGCTTAGTGGTATTATACAACTAACCCAATTTACACTTGCAATTTCTCAGTAAGAATTAAATACATTTGTAACTTGTTTTTACAATGCATATATTTTTGGGGCATTTGATTGAATTTTTTTTACATTTTAGAGCATATTTTAAGTGCATATTTTGAATCTTTTTGCTACATAATTTCCGTTTCTTAATACAGATCCGAGCCCTGATATTAATATTCGAAACGCCGGAAAGTTAGTAGTTTTTCCTCCTTGTATGAAACCTCAAGATAGAAAAGAATTAATTCAAAAATATATATAGTCATAACTAAAAATAATGTATTTTTGGTCATACAAATGCGGAAGAATTTCGGTGATTAATTAACGCCCACGTTAGACCTACCCGCGATGCTCCTGTACTACCATCATGACGCAAAAACCACAAAATTAGGTAGTTGGCAAATATATTAATTACTTTAAAGGCTATATTTTTTATTGTCAAATGTTCAAAAATATTATTCATTCGTGTTTGTATCGGTAAAAAAAAGTACTCTTAGCTGATTTTGTAGGTGTCAAGTACCTCATTGTTGGTTGAGCCAACATTACTTTACTCATTTCAATGTTAGGAATAATTATTTTTTTATTTTATTTTCGTATGAACGATTTCAGAGAAATAAAATATTAAATACGTCATTGTATGCAGAATCTTTACACAATTTAATTACAGTGTCTTGGTAACAAATATTGTTGGCATGAGAGACGCGACAGTAGAAACCCTAACTGGCCTCGGATCAACCTGTTCTCGAATTAACCGGCCTATGCTGCGGTACAGTTTTATTTCTCCTTCAGCTAATAATAGCTGCTAGGTAGTGCCTTAAACACTTATTGATAGAATTGATTGGAAACAATAAACCATTGACAGTTTCCTGGAATGATAAACATGACGACGTTAAGTTAGGTGTGTAATGTACTTGTGTTTGATTCATATATCAAGTTTTCAAAATTTACGATAGTTCGTAATGTTTCATTTTTTGGTGATTGTGTATGTACAATACAATGAAATGAGTTGCTATGACGCCTTATTTGCTTATTTGTTCATGATAACCTGATGAAATTGTAGGTTCTTTTTAAACAAATATCGATTTTTCATGGGAAACTAAAAACGTCTTCTAAAAACTGAGTGTCACGGTAAACCCCATCACAAGTATGAAATCGAAATGAA
Organism: Laupala kohalensis; assembly: GCA_002313205.1. Classification (NCBI taxonomy): domain Eukaryota; kingdom Metazoa; phylum Arthropoda; class Insecta; order Orthoptera; family Trigonidiidae; genus Laupala; species Laupala kohalensis. The sequence continues at coordinate 119,906 of NNCF01127173.1, forward strand.
CGTGAGAAGCTGGAAGCAGTTTTGGATAAAAACAGGGAAATAGCAATAAAGAAGATTCAAAAGAAATATCTGAGAGTTACAATATTTGGTCTGGACAAGGAACTGAAAGAGAAAGAAAATCAAAATAATCGAATTGAGACTCTTCGAGGATAGAGATGCTAGAAATTTATTTTTAAAAGATGCAAGGGTACTGCATATTAATCCAATACTAGGAGGGAAGGTGGAGAATTGAATACCAGAAATGAATCCGCGTAAATTCCGGGAACTAACATGCAGAAACAGAATCTAAGGAGAAGTACGGAGTTTCAGTGTAGCGGAGGACAACACGCCAGTACGATGTTACAAATGCCATATATATGATATGGATATAGTGCAATAGTATGCAAGGAAATGGAGGAGATCTGTGGACTTCGGCGGGAAGAGGGGCTCGGCTATACAAACTTGCAATTGGGAAATGGAGAATGGAGTCTGCGTGGATTGCAAAAGGAAGAACATATGGTGGAATCACAGCATTAATGATTAGCGACTATGAAGCTGCAAAGAGGGTTTTAGAAAACAACACAGAATATGTCGATTAATTTCATACAACAAAATATACAGGGAAATCAAACACGAACACGAGAATTGGAAAGATATATGACGGGAAATGAAATTTCAAAAGGATCTATACAAGAGTAATTGAACATATATGGTAAACCAGGTTATGTGCCGCTGAGTTTACAAGTAGTAACACAAAAATATTCTTGGGTGGCAATATATGTAAACCACAAAAGCAAACATAATGAAAGTAAAGAAATATGCTGCAGGGAATTTTCAAATAATATTGTATCAGAAATATGGAATAAAAATGCTCATTGTAAATATATTTTGCCGTAACAGTGAAGATATTAGAGACAGTATCAAACTATTGCAGAATTTAATTGAGGAGCTGCGGGGAAAGGATATCCTCATCTGTATGGATTCAAATACGTGGTCTTGGGTGATAAGACAAATCAATTCTAAGGGAAAATGTTTTGAAAAATTCATATTGAGAAATGATTTGCATGTACGAAATAAGTTTATGGAGAAATATACTGTTCTGGGGCTACAAGGTACATCAATAAAAGATCTGACTATAATCAATGAGTAGAAAAAGAATACTATGCTTAATTGGGAGTTAGTAAGCGGGGTGGAGAGTGACCTCGCAGAAATACGGTTCAAATTTGTTGCCAAAAGGGAAGACGCAAATCACAAGGAAGAAAAGAAAGTTCAATTAAAAGGAATGTGATAGTATGAAGAAAGGCAATAGTAAAGATAACAATTTTTGCCTGTTAGTGTGGGGAAATTAAACATCTAACAGCTAACTGCTGGAGTTTTCACATTCTAATATGTTAAAAATAAAAATGTTGGTGCTTTGTCCCAACCGACATATTTATGGTAAACGGCATCATAATTTCAAAAATTCCCGCGCGAAACTGAGTTGAGTTGGTTAGTATTGTATCAAGTTTTTATCTTATGTTCTTCGTGCGACGCGAATCATTGCAACAGTGTAGTAATTAAAATATAATGAAATAATTTACATTTATCAGTTTTTCACCAGATTTGTTTCTGGGTCAGTGTCATAATCAACTTGTATTGGATTTTTAAAGCAACGTGAGCTATTTCAATTTTATATTCCGAACGGTAGCCTTCTACGTATTATAATGTTATAAATAAATGAGGGAAAGGGTTGCCATATGAAAGCACCACGTTGCAGCGACAATGGTAATATAAAAACTGGGGGTAAATAGACCATTAATTAATAAATGCACTTACCTAGCCCCCTCGGTAAGCATTCTCAGGGATAATACATGTGCTCCTGCTATAAAAATTCCCCCCCCCCCC
>NNCF01127173.1:122125-138050 GCA_002313205.1 Laupala kohalensis
CCCTACCTGTACAAGTTTTTAAGACTCCAATGACCTTTGATGTCGACGAGCCGTAAAGCCCCACAAAAATAATATAAAAATGACGGGTTATGACCGATAATTTACATGAAATACACATTATTTCTTCGTGAAGAAAACATAGCTTTTTATATTGGTTTAATTATTACTACCCAAAAATACAAAATACAACATGGCATTACACCGTTTCCTTTTTAAGAACTTCCCTCAAAAAGATATGCAATTAATTTTTACCAAGTTACACATCACTGACTTTATCACTTTAACGGAATGAGTTCGTTTGAAATATTATAAAGTTTATAACTCTTTAACATAGTTGATCATACAAAAGTTTCCTCAGTTCATTCCTGCAGGCCTTTTTCACATAAGACATTTCAATAATGAAAGTCACAATTTGCCACAAGTCTTTGGCATGCTTTTGTTTCACTTGATGAGATTTGCGAATACACACTCTAAGGTGAACAAGGTACCAATAATGGCCCTCCAAAGAATTACCCCATAAATGGTGAGACATTACGGCATCAAACGCCGTGGAGTGTAGTTGACCTGCAGAAGTCGTGGGACACCTGACACCAAATCTCGCCGCAATGGTCCCGTCCGAACCAAAACCCTTCCAAATTAATAGCAGTCACCATACCATATCGAAACTCTTGAATGTTGGTCGAAGTCATTTTAAGCAAACTTGATGAAAACGTTAGCGTACTTCCTTCTCCTGTAATAATTGATTTCGCCACTCTCAATAAAGTCACATTGTTCATTATTCACACGATCACTGAGTTAACCGACCTATTCATCAATGTTATTTTAACTTCTCAGAACAAAACAATGTTTTCAAATAAACCGAAGCGTAACTAATAATGCTTTGACACCCTACATGTCTCTTCAATAGAAAGTGATCATACTGATGAATGTCAAAATCAGAAATCGTAATCAGGATAAAAACTCAAAGTTCAAAAGCTTCATAAGAATACTCATAACAAACTTGAAGTAAAAAATCGTAGTAATAATAATAATAATAGTAATAATAATTAAATAATACGGATGATACTGATCTTAATCTTAAATAATCAACCCCCTCATCTCCTGACGGAAAGATGTNACCCCTTACACTGACGTCGTTCCTGATGTTTTGCCAATCTCTAACAATTTTTCACTCACGTGGTTTTCAACAATTGGTCAAACTTTCTGTGACGTATGAATACCTCTCCACCAATAGCTGATGTTGGTATAATTGCTAAACGCCGAGCATGATGACCTGTTATTTTTCGAAAGTTAACATATCATCGAATATCAACACACTTGTGTCGCCCTTCCCGCACTCTGCCACACAAAATCTTTTTCCTCATCTCCGCAACATAACACTTCACAATCTCACGTCTGCCAGACGACGGCGACCTCCCAAATTAACGTCTGCGCGCTCACGTTTGTTTGGTATCGCCCCTTCTTTTGTCTTGTTTATGTTTTAANTGCCTACGAGAGGGTCGCTTATAAGAGGTCTATTATTTTTCTTCTTAATTTCGCGAAATACAGTGTCTTTGTATTTTCTCACAAGGGTTTTCAAAATATGTCCCCCCTTTTCCTCTTTCGTCTCGCAACATACCTCCATCTCCTCTCAAAATTGCCGTGACATGTGTTCATAATTCAGCGCGTCCCATTTCCTAAAGACAGTTATCTTGGACGTCTCTCCGAACCGATGAAGTTAAGATTTCTCGTATCCCCTCCTCCCTTCAAAAATTGTTTATAACGGGCTTTAATTTTTCAACACACTCCAATTTCTGAGGACAACTAATTTTGACACTCTTCAGACTTAAGAAATTACTATTTCTAATGTCCCTAACACGGGCTTACGAAATACCACTAAATATTTATTTTACCCTTCTACCTCGCCTGAAAACGTGCTTCTAACAAATATTGTTTCCCTCGTGTCATCCCTTCTTGCCATTATTTTAAAACACACCAGACCTCCTCCTTTAAATTGCTGAAATAGCTTGTCAGACTGCGCGCTTCTTGTCACAAGACCACCTCCATTTTCAAATTTTCTAAAACTCCGAAAATATACGGCTCTTTATATTTCTGTCAAAAGTTCAGAAGTACTAAATCTCATTATTTCTTACAGTATAGAGACTAGTTTTAAGCTTCTGAAGATTTCTAAATACTGAGATCACGGGAAATCTTCTTACGATTTTTCTCAGATAAAAACCTCTCGGGAATAATATCGTATTTTCTCGAAATCTCTAACGACTCGAATATTCTCCATAATTTTGCTTCACGAAAGCTTAAATTAATTTTCTTATGTAGTACGTCATTGAAACGCATCTCTGATTTGAAGTTTTAAGTAAAAATTACTTAGATCTACTATCAGTGATTGTTAATTTTTATTTTATCGGTGTTGGAAAACAATAAATGTACGTATCCTATGTTTTTTTAAATGTTAATTACTTTACTTTGAACGATGTATTTCCTTTTTACAAGACGTTTAGAAACTATATTGCCTTGATGTATGTTTGTATACATGGCTATGAGAATAACTTAACAAATGTCGAAACGTTGACAATCTGAAGAATGATGTAGTTATTGTTACCTAATCTCAAGATATCATAAAATCATATCATAAAATGAGGTTACTTATGTAGCAATCGCCTGGTGATATTTAAGATGATCTACAATTTATTTGTACCCCAGGAATGCACATATTTATTTTAGAGGGGAGAAGAAACGTTAATGATTAATAGATGGGGTTATTTCATTGCTAGAATATTGCAAGTATTTAACACATGGAAACCATGGTCTTGAAAGGAAATGAACTGAGAACTGTCTTTGAAACACTTAGAAACATCTCAGGAACAGTATTACTGATCAGAAAATACAGATATGAGAAGAAGAGTTACACAATACTTTGAGCTTCCTAAGGAACTTGTTTGTTCGAGTCAATATACATAAATGGTTGTATAGTAAGTAAAACTTGTATTATTTCTTTCTGCTTTCTATTTTAGTCGAAAATAGGAAATATGTATAATACAGTCGCCATTGGGATAAAAGTAAAATTAAATACGATGTGCTACATGATTAATTCATACATAAACGGATAAGGAAGATACAATTTCTGTAATATATTGCGAAACAATAATTAAATACAATAACTCAGGTTCATACATTCAATTTTGTCCCGAGTTTCATCGCTAATAGTTCCTATATTTGACGCCCTCGCGACCTATAAGAAATTTAACGCAATCCACTATTTGGTAACGGTTAGTAAGCAGAGAAACGATGAGCGTTATGAATTGTCAGATGCGTAAAGAATAAACATTCCCAGCGGATCCGAATAATAATATGAGAAATTTTTTCACAATTTTATATTTCATTCAAAATTATTTACTCATTTCTTGTGGCATTTAAAACATATCCGGATGAATGTTTTTAATCTTATTCCAAATAGTAGTGATAATTATAAGGAAATGATTTAAAAATATGAAAATTAAATGATAAATTGAACAAAATTTAAATTAATGTCATTAATTCTAGAGATGAATTTTTCTTGCGGTATTTCAAATGTGAGAGCTCATACTTTCTCCGCTGACAGTTGGTATCTGCCTGGAGGTTGCGTGGCAACGTATGCAGGCCGTGGCTGCGGCAGTGTTACAATGTCTGCGGTAAAAGTTGGGACAGCAGCGTGGTGATAAATGAGCTACGGTGAGGGAGAGACAGTAACAAGCTTCAAGTGGTGAAACCTTTAGAGAAAACTCATGAAAGTGTCGCGGTATTGTGGTCAAACGCGTTCCACATGATACTCATCACTATTGTTTTATCTCAGTATTCATATTTATTATATCTTTTAATGTCATATCGATGTCGTTCGGAAACTAGCAAAGAAATGAGATATGTAAATGGAAAACCTTCTATTTTTAATTAACTTTTTTTTTGCAAAAAAAATTAAATGTTTAGATGGTCAAGTGATAGATGCATACACGGGCGTATACATAGTAGCGAAACAACATGTATTACGCAATAAAATTCGTGGAAATAGGTATCATAATATATTTTATTTTACTTTTTTCCAATCATTTGTTGAAACATGAGGAAAATTGATCGTTATAATGCATTGCATATAAACGTTCTTGGGTACTAACTGAAGTATTTGGAGCGTGTTTCGGGAATTATATGTCATTTCGAACATGTAATTATTTTAACATAAAATAGTTTCAACAGATTATCTTACATTTCGATATTTAAAAAAAATCATGATTAGTTACAACATTCAGCAAGTAATCTATGATGATTTTTCATAACTTTTCATAACCAATTATGGCGTTTAATCAGTTTTATATATCTGTTGTAATCAGTTATATATATCTATATGTTTCCGTTTTCAGAACTTTATCCATTTTCATTCTTCAAATCTTCATCAGTTTTCGAACTATTACTATATTTTATAACACGTGTTATTATTTAATGTTTTTAGAATTTTTTTTTATAGTTTTAGCTTTTTATCTTGTTTTGTTTAAACAAAGAAACATTGATGCAAGTTTATATAGACCCGAACATGACTTAATAAAGTCGAAACGACAGCGAAATGATGTTTTGTGACCTACACTCAAGATATGATATACTTATTGATACACATGGTCAAGAATACCTCACTTCAGTTATATTAGATATCGTGTTCGAGAGTGGACATCTTTGGAATTATGTCACTTAGCGAAAAGGTCATGAAACCATCGCGCGAATTGCTCAATGTCTCACGAGAAATGTCCTCCCTCTCTCTCTCTCTCTGCTCTTCTCGTCCTGTCTTTCAAAGCTGCATCGAGTGACACATTTACTGCCACCGAACGTAGTCAAGTGAAATGTTACCCTCTGCAACGGGGTGAATTATTGAGCCACGACCTGTACTCTGTCCATTGCACCCGAGGAATTGGCACAAGAAGATAGTCCTGTCGAGTTTCTGGAACGAAGTGATTTTGTAGTTCATGCGTTCATTTCACGAATTCAGAAAAAAACACGGTTTTTCACTTACTTAAAATCAATACTTTAAGACTCTGTTTCGTTGAATTTTATTGAAGATACATTTGAAATTATTGATTACATCATCGATTTATATCGTTCCTATATCTATTTATTATTCTATTTTGCATGCAAAAAATTCAGCGATATAAAAAAGGGTATGCCTGTCCTTATTTTATTTGCTGAATTTTCCCCCTCACTACTCATGGGGTTGTAGTTTAATCATTTGCGTACACGAGTTGCCAATTTATGCAATAAGTATTGTTCTTCTTATGTTAAAATATAGAAAATGTGTATCATATCATTGATCGAAAAAAAAATCTTCAAAGTAAAGAAAAACCTATTGTTTAATACAATCTAATTTTCAGTATTTGTCTCTCAGGAATCGGGGATGTTTTTGAAGTAGTTACCGTGTATTATCTCTAAATATAAAGAAGAGTGTTTAGGGTATGTGTAGTGTCTAGGGAGTGTATGTTTGTACGTCAGTTATACAAATCTATAGTTTTAATCCGAGCATGATGAAAACTTGCACCCTTTAGCTTCAAAACTGCATACTTGATATTTTGAAAAACGTTTTTTCATAAAAAATCCCTTCTCATTTTCATTACTCTCATATTATTCAAATTATTTGCTTATTTAATTTCCAACTTGCATTTTAATCATTGAATGTAAGAAACAATTTTACTCTGTTCATAATGAAAATTTGCACACATAACTTTCAAAACACGAAGAAGAGCGTTGTCTAATTGAGATTTTGAAAATTTCACCCTATCGTCCATTTTCATTACTTTTCATTTTTTCGCTTATTTCGTTATATCTCACGCACTGATTGAGATATCAACTTGATTTTTGTACCTCAACATTGCTAATTTAAATATCTGGAAACTAGATATTCGATTTTTTTAAAATATTTTAGTCTATAGTGGGTAAAAGGGACAGAATCGTTTTCACGTGTTCATGTTGGGGTGTTTTATAGGAACCATTGTTGCAAGTTTTATTTGCGAGATGAGTTGAGGCTTGATTAGTTTGGAAATCTTCGTTTTTCCACAATCCACAACCCAATATTCAACCCGGACATCCGGATTGCATTTATTCGCAATGAGTATCAATAATGCACAGGGGTAATCTATTTGTGTGGCAAGTGCGTTATTGGAAATTCCATGTTTTTCACACGACCAATTGTGCGTGGCATACTCGAGAGTTGGCACTCCGGACAGATTTTTTTACGCTCCGGACGGAAAACTAAAAATATCGTCTACCCTCAAGCACTGAAATAAAAGGACAAAAGTGTATAAAAACAAATATTTTAATCTAGTTAATTTTCCCTGGTTCATTCGGCTAGTTTCTAAAATGAAATTAACCCTTATTATGTACTAACCAATTGCCAATATGACGTTTTATAACAAAGAAGTGTGCTAGCCCTATATACAAAAAAGTGTGAAGGATTGCCTAGCGCTGTATGATCCAGGGGCGACTCTCAACTTCAGTACATGTGGAACAAGGTTAATGAGAATAACCGTTGAAATGAAAAGTCAATATTTTTTGTACGAGGATACATCGCATTCATTTTCAACCAATTTGAATATCTGTTACGGAATAAAGGGATAATATTCATTAATATAATGATGCGTTCACTGTTATTGGTATTTCATTAGGATTTTATTCCTCATATGCATATGAATATTATACATTTGCCTTCACGATGTAGGAATCCCAGTGATAGTAACTCTCTTGTAAGTAACGACTACCAATTTATTATTGAGAGAGTATATTTATAACATCCACACTGTTCTTCATATTTACATAACGTGAAGCGTAATTTGAAAAACGAAGAATAACCAAATAACCAATGCTTACTCACTAAATCGCTATTTTTACATTTTCGAGCAGTGAAACCTTTACCCGGGACCATTTGTAGAATCAAATCATGCTTAAAATGTAAACAACAGCAAAAAGGCAATTTGACATTCAATAGTCCAGTAAATTAAGTGAGAACCGTAAATAATATACATAAAACACGGCGGAGATACAATGTTAGGGTAAGTATCAGAATAAAAAACACCACGGGTAGTCGACTTCAGTACTCTATATCTGTAACACATTTAAGAAGAAACACTACAGTAAAAAAGTTAGTCTAAATATTCTGTTTGTAACTTGATACTTAGTCAGCAAAAGAGCACGAGGATATTGACGAAATACCAACGCGTTTGCTCTGGTTGAGTGAACGAAAACTACGTCTATAGTACCTACTCGAGTAATAAATTGTTTTATCATATTAAATTAAGCACATAAAATATTTCTATTTTGTATTTTCAATATGAGAAACGTAAATATAACTACGTATCAGCTTACATGTAACCGGAAGACGGTTGTTTTCACAGAATTACTGAAAACTTATAGTTTTCATATGTACGCAAATTTTAAATACTGACAATTATAGTTTTAATGTGTACAGTTATTCATCGTTTAACGGGAAATCAACATGTTTCACACATTCTCCAGACACATAATTTGGTAAACTTCGCAAAATGACATTGTCATAATTTGTTGACAAAACGTATAAAAAGGTATCTCATGACTCATGGGATACATCTTTACTGTTCAGTAGCATATCCGTTTATCTAAATCTGCTCTAACATAGCACTAAATATTGCTCTGACGGAGTTAAAATTACCGTAGCGTCAGCCTAGCGTGTTGTTCTTTTCACTCTTCCCTAATAGGTAATGTTTTCATCTAGTATTTTCAACACCTACTTAGTAGGTTCAGCAGTTTCTCATCCCTCATGAATGACATGAATTCATTAGTCTCGACAGAAAACATTACCGTGTAAAGGTCCCAGATGATAACATAGCGTGAACTTAATCACATCGAAAACAAATGATATGTGGTAAAGAGCACGATTCTTTGAACGATCAATTTATATAAATGTCATAAATATATCAAATCAGATATACCCTTCACCATAATAACAATTTAGTTCTCACTATTTTCATTTTTTTGGAGGGGGGTGGTTGTTTCGCCTACATCTGGGTCATTAGAACCCTCACATATTTAAACATGTTCTTATGTACAGGTAGTTAAAATGCAGTTACGCACCATAGGGAGAGCCAAAGTGACTCTTTCCCGAGTGTGGAACTCTCCAAATAACTCAACCATACTCACTAAATACCCTCATGTCTTGGTACCCATATCTAAATATAAAGTTTATAGGAAAGGACAGACAAAAGCTTAATTCATTATCTTAAAAAAATCTGAAAACTCTTATTTCCCAAACTGAGGAAAAGAGAGAATGGAAGGAATGAAGGAAAGGAAAAATAAAGAAGAAGGCGAATTTAAACCCTCCCGAAAGAATGCGAATTTAATGAACGTGATCCGTTTCATTTTCGAGAATTGTTGGACCAATGTATTTGTATTCTGGTGTACTTTTCTGCGATGAGTTTATACTCTCACAGAAGAACTACACTTCTCTATTTTTAAATTCTGAAGGATGGAATTTTATTCATTATAGCCAAGTCAAAGTGTGCAATGGAATTTTGTAAAATGTATCCCTCCACACAATCCTTCAGTTGTGACTTGAGACTATAATTTATGCATCATTTTGCATCCTGATGCACATTCAATCGGGAGAAACATCTTATGTAACAAATTGAAAGTCGATAACCTTCGATCAGATGAAAATGGCGACGAACCAGGGAATCGAACTCGGGACTCCGCAAAGATCGCAGGGGTGTTAACCACTACGCCACCCGTTCTTCTTCCACAACTGTACACCATTTCCACCCAGACCTAAACTCCGGAAGACCTGAGACATCCCCATTCAGGGAATAAGTGAACCAGGCGGCACACTATGCTGTGTGCACTTTATTACCGGTTTCACACGTACCTACGTATTAAGGTTAGTTATGTGTATATTTCTACCGTGTACCCTACACGTGGAGAAGATATGTGATAACCTTCGTTCGGGGCGGGAGTCCTGGGTTCGATTCCCGGCTCGTCGCCATTTTCAGCTGACCGAAGGTTATCACATATCTTCTCAACGTGTAGGGTACACGGAAGAAATATGTACACAACTTCAAAGTCGTTATCACTTATAACCTTGTTTTCAAATATCTGGTCTTTTGTGTTCTTGATTGTATTTTTGTAGGCAATATCATTTACCGTCGTAAATTGGTCTTGCAAGCATTTTCCCGGCTTGCTAAGCTGTATATTTTTTAAAAAGTGCACGAATACTAGCTCTTCCTCTGGCCGTGTCAAAGATACCTCCGGGAAACTAAACTTTTTTGAAAGTGTATTGTGCTGGCTATTTTTAAATTATACTTTCTCCTTTGTGACAGGTTCATTTCTATTCTGTATTCTGTCGGCAATAGTAATTACGCAAAAAAAAAAAAACGAGGAAAATCAAAAAGTAAGTAAAAGAAAAGAATGTAATTGTGTTGGTCGAAACCATCACAGAGAGATTCCCGGAAACTAATCAGTACAAAACACTCATTAGTCGTCAATTGAAAGAAAAAATTTACACGAAGTTCCTGTGTTATATCACGAGACACATGGAACACTCCAAAAACAAGGCAAAATTAATGACAGTGGTGAAATAGTCCCTCTGAATTATTGATGTCCCATAGTGTAGTCTAAAATTATTACTGCCCGGTGACAAATATAGACGGGACAGCCATGTTGAATGGAAGTAGGAAAGGGAGCATGTGAGCCCAATACCGGGTTAATAACTACGCAGCGGGTGAAGCAGTGCAGCCACATCCAAACAGCAATAACAAGCCCAAGGGTACGAGTCGAATTATCACCTTCTCGGTCTCGAGAATAGTAAATGTGTTCGTTTTGTTAAACTGTACCCTAGGGGAAATTCGGGTCGTGAAAGACAAATCCCGGATGTATTAAACCGTAAAGTAAGAAATTATATTTTATGAGCTTAAAGCGAAGTTTTCGCTGTTGCTCGGTGGTATGGTTTAAAAAAGCGAGGAAAAGGTCATAAATAATGGGAAAGTATTTTGTACAAAAGTAATTTGGGTGTAAGGGAAAAGTATTTGATTGATTGGCGCAGAACTAGTTTGTACAAAGACAATGATAATAGTTGGGAATTATATTCGTTTATTTTTATTCCTTCTATTTGATTATTGATGAGGAGGGGAGGGTCGGGATAAAGACTGTTCTTCCCTTTACTACATGTTGTTGTGCGAATGAATTGCGGAAAAGAGTGTTTTTGTTACAATAAAAAGCAAATGTTAGAAACGAACTGTCCTTAACTATGAAATGTAAATCCTCATTCATGGCAACGTATAATTTCACATTTTACTTTCCATTAAAGTGTGTGTAAGGAAAGTATTGTAATCGGTCAAAACAAACATGTATGTGTGTATGTATGCATGTATTAATGTTAAAAATTAATCAAACACTTAAATGTTAACCTTCACAATTGGAGGAACCTGCAAACAGAAAAGAATGGAGGGAGAAAATCAAAGTAATAGTGACAGAAAAATTATGCAAAGCATGGAGATCAAAAAGCAAAAGAATAGAGGGACGACAAGAAGAAAACATATACATTTGGAAATGCCCTCTCTGCTCATTTACTCGAGATGGCAGACGAGGAAGGGGCTATGTCCAATCACACTTAAAAGAAGCCCATAAGTTATCCCCTGAAACAACAAACTCAGCAACAATAGAAACAAATAGAAGAAGACAAACAACTGTGCCTCCAAATCTAAAATGCACTGAATGTGACTTTGAAGCTAAGTCCAGATCTGGTCTAAACAGCCACGTGCAACACAGACACCCAGAAGTCCAAGACAACAGCATCAGACCAGTCAGAATAGATCCAAGAAACAGGCAGCAACTTTCCCAAGCTTCGCGAGAAACTCCCATACACCCATCACCGACGTCGCAACCTTTACTTTCAACGAGTCAATGGGTGTGTACCAGATGCGGAAAAAGCTGCAGATCTAAAGAAGACCTGGTTAGCCATACCCGAAGTGACAAATGCACGGATACGAGATGATGAAGCATCGTCATCGATGGAACTCTTGAATCATCGTGTATGTTAAAAATTTTGTTACTGGATAGCTCATTCCGACTAAATTTACACATTACGCTTCACTTCCGGTTTTTGTTTTTGATGGGGCTTTACGGCTCGTCGACATCGAGGTCATTAGAGCCCTAGAAACTTGTACAGGTAGGGAAAATGCAGTTACGCACTGAGGAGAGCCAACATGACTCTCCCCGCTTGTGGGACTCGCCGAATGACTCAATCATACTCACTAAAAACCCTCCTGAATTACAACTCAAAACTCAAATATCAACATATCTCAAAACTTTACACATATCATTACAAAAATAAAAATGAAATAAAAAAAGGAGAGGAAAATGAAAGATACCCTAGAGTCGGGATCGAAAAGAACAAGAGGTGACCAAGGAAGGTCTGGAAAGAGAAAGGAAGGAACCTTCGCAAGTAAGTGGAAGAAATGCCATACTCAGCTCGGGGCCCCGTGTTTGCCAAACACGTACTTACTAGGTGTAAGTCTCCTGGTGGGTCCGGTTTCTTAATATTAAAAATTTTGAAAATATGCATAGAAGGACTTTTATTGGTCAGTTAATTCTGCGTATAGATGACTAAACCGCATTCCTGATCGCTAAATCGCACGGATTTTGAGATACAGCGAAAATTTATTACGCCAAAAGAAGGAAGAGCCTTTTTTCGATTCTGCCTATAAAACTCTTCCGAAGATTTTATTGTGGAAGATAATTCATACAATATAAACTTGAATATGCTATTATGATCTTTATGATACCATGTACTGTGATGATTAATATTTTTCAACCGATTGATCTTAGAAATATGACATCTCGTTTAATAATTATAATATATTAATATTTCTTGTTTGAAGTGTTTTTTATTTTTTCTTAAATGTTTAGTGTTATATAGGATGTTTAATGCCATGAGTTTTTGTTGTGAATTGTATTTGGAAACTTGAATGGAGCACACTTCAGATTTTTTAGTTGTAGTATATGTAAATGGGTAATGTAGCGTGCAACTGAAGCTAATCTACATATGGCGAAATGAGCTAGGAGGTGGGTGGTAGGGTTATTGTTAGTAAGTGAACAAGTTAGCTGGGTTTACCTATAACTTGACTCATGTGGTGGTCTTAGTAGGAGTAGTTAATAATTGTATAGATTTAGTGATACTAGGAGTAGTAGGAGGTGGATAGAAGAAGAAGTGACGTTTTTCAATCTTCACAGCTATGACCTGGGAAATTGAAGTGAAAAGCTACAAATTGTTTGGACCCCACTGGAAGTTGACCCCGCAGTGACCCAGTAGCATGTAAGCATACTAGCCATTGAGTTACTAGAGGAGCGCTACGTTCATTTGGGAGAAGGATAAATACACTGGGACCGACCGGAAGTTTTGCAGGGTTACCATCTCACCAATGTCAAAAGCCCCTCCATGTCCGGCCAGCAAAATCCCCCAAAGTCCCGAGATTGGAGCACTCCCACTCTCATCCACCAATCCTAGGCTTTCATTTGCCTGTGTGGTGCGATCATTTCGTAAACTAGAATTAACAATAAATAATCGGTGGAGCATACAAGTAGCGTGAAAAAGGATTAAAGGGATTTCCAGTTCTCTTCGATGAGTCTTTGTCTATAAGACTGGACTTCGAAGAAGTAATGGAGTGAATATGAACAGAAGCTATATAGCTGTATAGCTGTATGCATGAAGGAAATAAAGCTGTCTCAATATGGCTTAATGATATGAAAGACACCAAAGAAATTAACAACTTTGCTGAAGTCAAATCAAGAAGTAGTAACTTGTAAATAGAATAATACATCGATAAAAACATGAACCATGTAATAAATTATCTATCAGACGTATAAATTATGTTGACTCCTCGTTATACGAATAAAAGTAATACCGTTATTATAAAACTTATAAAATTTTTAGACGTAAGGTACATTGGTACACGAGAAGAATTGGAGTGAGGGTGGAAAAAGTTTATATCGATCTTGCAATCGTCGAAGTATAAGGACCCCCCTTAGATAATATTTTGAAATTGGCTCCAGTGAATAGAGCGAGGAATGAAGGGTCGGACTTGGTAATGCAGCTCTCTGCAGTGCTTGTCCTGAGCTGATCGAAGAGATCACGGAATAGGATAGCAACCATTGAATAGGACAGAAAGCTCCCAAGAACTAATTTGACGCGGAGCCGAAAGTCCTACGTGACCACAGTATTCCATCGCGCAATCTTGCAATTTGGTGGTTAGTAAGCTTTAAGCCCCTACTGCCACCCAACTTGTAAATAAATATATTTTATGAAAGTTTTCTACCAAAATATCACTACTGTAGGATAAGCAACACTGATGCAGCGTGAATACAGTGTGAGCACACCTGTAATTTGTCAGTAAAAATATAAACAATTATCAAACTTATTTTTTTAACAATTTTATTTATTATATTAGATACTCAATTGATAAATTATTATTTATACTGCGTTTCCTGGATTTTAAAGTTGACTATTCATGTAAACCAAAGCGGAAAGTTCAAGCAAAATTGAAAAAATAATATCTTTGCTTCCCGTTAAATCTGAAAGTTGTAATTTTTACAGTAGTTTATAATCATAGTGATCTTTTATTCCTGTAAATATCATATTTTTATTAGGTCCTCCAACAAATTCATAAGTTCTCAAACAACGGAAGAATTTTTAAAAAATATTGATTTTTGGAAGATCATAATCTGAAAAAAAACATTTTTCAAGTAAGAAATTCTATACACATTATCTATGTATACGCATGTGAATGCACAAAATGATTTAAGTCTGAGAATTTATCCCTTCCTTTAGAAAATTGTCTTCGAAAACACAAATTTATTCATTTTCAAACGACTAATTCAAGAGGCGAAATCGGTTAGACGCAGGTACTTATAGAAATTAAATATATGTTGTAACTGTTGCGTAGAATAAGCCAAATACAAAGTTTGGAATTTTAAGGCGCTATACCAAACCAATCTTGAGATATTAAAGCTTACGTAAACGCTTACAAACATCAAAAAACGGTGTGCGTGGAAGAACAAAAATGATCGCCATCTTTATCCAGACATGGTAAATGTTTTTGAATTATGTTTTTCAACTCACCAATAATACTAGAAACAACATACAAAAGATGAAATTTTTCTACATAACAACTTTTCATACTTTTTTTCGGATCATTTAAAATGGATTGACACAATAGCAAATAAGAAAATTTGGGTGTGAGGCAATTCAAATATATTATGTGATACAAGGAGACATTATGTAATGTACTACATAATACTAATTCTTTCCTATTTTGAACAGTACAGAATAACAACATTTCAAATTTTATTGTTCACCCTAATGTCCATCACAACAACCGCTTCAAATTTCTTGCACGTGGAAAAATTTGAGTTCTTTTCTATTAGGATTTTAAAACTTTTATTATATGTTGAGAAATCTGATATATTGTTTAATATTTACTCTAAATATACTGTTTCTAATGAATAGAAATTTTACCTAAGAAAGAAGATTTTAAGGCAAAAATATTAAAACTACACCGATTCTTATAAAATGTTCTAATAAAATGTTCAACGTTTTAACCAGTAAGGACATTTAAACAATGGTAGAATATCAAGTCGTTATTTAATAATAGAATTAATTGGAATCTCGTGTGTTGTTGCATTTATATTACGCTCATTTTTCTGCGATCTCCCCAAAAAGGTTGTCCATGTTCTGACCATTTACCTCCATGTTCTTTCAAAAATAAAACATTATTCTGAAGTGTGAAATGTGCAATATTTTTATTGATAAACTACAAGTAAAACAGTTACGTTGTGTAAAAAGTAGCAGTCAAAATATGAAGTATTGTCTCAAGGAAAAATCTTTCTCTCTTAAAAAATAAGACATTAAATATACCAAATTGCTCTGATATTTTTTGTTAACTCCAGACTTCCAATGCTTGATAAAAACTGTTTACCTCTGTTTCGAAATGATCATGCAGGTAACAGATTAAGTACACCTGAGACGATCAACCGGCTTTTGCGTGCAGGTGCGCCACACGCTTGCGCAGTTCGGCAGAATTGACGTTCCTGCCTTGAAGATATAGTAAAATATTCTTCAGTAAACTGTTGTCCCAACGGCGGCCAACAGTGAATCATATCACAGATGCTACTCCCTCCCAAAAGGGTAGTTCAAACGTACGCCACCAGGGCGCGCCAGTGACCGGCTGAAATTTATTAGTTCGCGAAGGAAATATTTCAGAATTCCTGCGTCAGAGAGCGCGGCGGTAGCTCGACCTTGACCGTCGAATAATATGGTATTCATTTGTTTCTTTTTTTATTGTATATTTTTAGGGCTGCCTTTGTACGAGCAACGAGACGAAGAATAAAAAATACGTATTGTATCGTATATAATTTGTTTTATGCTCATTTTTTCATATTGAAACATTTATTTAACATTCACATTATAAATAGTGTGAATTATTTCTTGATTGAACTTATTATTGGCGAGGCAATTGAAATTCTTCACGACAATGAAATCTTGTTTTTTATAAGCTCCAATGAGATTAATTCTGCTTCAACAATAGGTGTATTTTTTATTGAAGTGATATTCTTTGCATTCACTCTTGTGAAAACGCTGTTCCTAGGATCCTGCTTGCAGCTGATGTCTTCTGGCTGAATATCTTCTGACAGAATTTTGTGTTTTGTGTTAAACAACCTCAGTACGTTAAATACGCTTAACATTAGTCTTAAACATTCAGTTGGTAATTGGACACGTTATAAAACGGATTTCAAGAAAATTGTTATGACAGATTTGTTCATCTAATTAAGTATGCAGCGTGTAAGGAGAGAAAAAAGGTATTAGCAGTAAGTTAAATATTGGTGTTATTTATAATTTATT